>CM019713.1:66086209-66211209 GCA_009760885.1 Achatina immaculata | reverse complement strand
TTTTCTGTCATTTTTTAAATTGCCTTTTCTTTGTTTTACTTCATATCTTTTTTCCTTTCTTCATATATTTTCTTTGTTTTTCCTCATATCTTTTCTTTGTTTTTCTTAATTTTTTTATTTTTGTCATATCTTTTCTTTATTTTTCTACATATCCTTTCTGTCTTTCTTCATATCTTTTCCTTATTTTTCTTCCTGTCTTTTCTTTGTTTTTCTTCATAGCTTTTGTTTTTACTTTTCTTCCTATCTTTTCTTTGTTTTTCGTCACATCTTTTCTTGGTCTTTCTTCGTATCTTTTCTTTGTTTTTCTTCATATCTTTTCTTTATTTCACCTGTGTGAACCGAGTGTTATTACTGACGTTCCGAGTTTTTAGAGCGGACTATATGAAATTATGGAAAAAAATATAGAAAAGCATGGATATAAAAAAACACATGGAAGTATATACATGAAAGACGAGCAGTCAAATTAGACATGTTGAATGTTGGTGAAAGCAACTTACAAAGAACTAGACAAGAAAGTAAAAAGTTCAGCTAGAAGGGATAAAAGAGAATACATAAACAATATGGCGAAAGAGGCAGAAAAAGCAACAAAAACAAGAGACAGCAAAACTTTATATAACATACAAAAGAGGCTAACAGGTACTATTACGTCTAAAGAAAGACCAATCCTTAGCAAAACTGGAACCCTATTAACATCAAGTAAAGACCAAAAGCAAAGCTGGGCTGAACACTTCCAATAAATACTTAATCGACCACACCTAAAAGAATTGTTAAACCTTGAAACCCACTTACCAGCCCAACAACTAAATGTCAACCTAGATGAAATTAAATTGCATGAAATTGAAACAGCAGTGAATTTAATGGCTAACAAAAAAGCTACAGGTGAAGACGAAATAACACCTGAAATGCTAAAAGCTATCAATAGTGACAACATGAGACAACTACAGAGAATGTTTAACAAGATTTGGAAAGAAAGAAAGATCCATTCTAAATGGAAAAAAGGAATCATTGTTAAAATACTAAAAAAAGGCAACCTTAGTGACTGTAACAATAGGAGAGGAGTAACCTTAATATCACTTGTGTCAAACGTATTTTGCAAGGTCATTTTGAATAGACTCAAAGATATAGTGGATACTGCAATGAGAGAAGAACAAGCAGGATTTTGAAAAGGGAGAAGCTGTCTTGACCAGATCTTTACTCTAAAAATAATACTTGGAGAACGTATTGAAAAGCAGAAACTATTAATACTGAAGTTCATAGACTTTAAAAAGGCATTTGATAGCATACTCAGAGATTCATTACGGAAAATTTTAAGTCTATATGGAATACCATCTAAAACTGTCAACATCATTAAGGACTTCTACAATGGATATGTTTGTGAAGTCAAAACAGAAGAAGGGATGAGTGAATAGTTCCAGATTGAAACAGGTGTGAAACAAGGATGTATATTTGTCTCCTTTACCTTTTGGAATACAATAGACTTCATAATGAAAAAAATGCTGCACAGGTAACACAGGTATTGACTAGGTACATGGGATCCAACTAGAAGATCTTGATTTTGCTAATGACATAACTCTTATCAGTAACAATGTGAACTCCATGCAAGAAAAAAACAGATATCCTGTCTTCACTGGCTAGCAAAATAGGACTTGAAATTAACAAGGACAAAACAAAAATAATGAAAATTCCCCTTAATCAAAATGGAAAAATACACATAGAAGGGACAGATATTGAAAAAGTCAATCAGTCTGCATACCTTGGCAGATACATAGACCAGGATGGTGACACCAGATAGGAAGTTAGAATCAGAATTGCAAAAGCAGCATCGATCTTAATGAATCTTGAGAACATATGGAATTCAAAAGTTATAAGCACAAAAACCAAGTTAAGACTATTCAATTCAAATGTAATATCCATCCTCATGTATGCATGTGAAAGCTGGAAAACAACTAAAGAAATAGAGAAGAAATTAGACTCTTTTGAAAACAAATTCCTAAGGAAAATACTTCGCATCTAGTGGAACGAATTCAGGAACAACTGAACAACAACCAGTCTCATGGGTGATCAGGAAAAGGAGATGGACATATGTTGGTCACTTGATGAGAAGAAATGATCAGAGAATCCCAAAACAAGCTGTCAAGTGGAACACAACAGGCTAAAGAAAAAGAGGCAGACCGCGTGAAACTCTGAAGAGGACATTGTTAAGAGAAGCCAAATTAACAGGAATAAAATCCCTTGATGAGGTTGAAAGACTCGCCGAAGACAGGAAAAATTGGCCAACTACTTTGCGAGCCCTATGTGACGTTTAACGGCACGGGAAGGATATAAGATATAAGATATATGATGTCTGTCAATTCAGAGTTTCTAGAGCTCACTATAAATTGTCTGTTAGGTCACAGTTTTTAGAGCTAACTATACATTGTTGGAGTTAATAGAGCTAACTACATGTTGTCTGTCAGGTCAAAGTTTCTACGCTCACTATATATTGTCTGTAAGGTAAGAGTTTCTAGAGCGCACTATATTGTGTCTGTCATGTCAGACTTTCTAGAGATCCCTAAAAGTTGTCTGTCAGGTCAGAGTTTCTAGAACTCACTATATGTTGTCTGTCAGGTCAGAGTTTCTAGAGCTCACCATATGTTCTTTGTCAATTCAGAGTTTCTAGAGTTTACTACAAGGTGTTAGAGTATTTAGAGCTGAATATATACTGTATGTCAGTTCAGAGTTTCTAGAACTCACTATATGTTGTTTGTCGGGTCAGAGTTTCCATTGCTTACTTTATGTTGTCTGTCAATTCAGAGTTTCTGGAGCTCATTTTATGTTGTCTGTCAGGTCAGAGTTTCTATAGCTCACTATATGTTGTCTGTCAGGTCAGAGTGTCTAGAGCTCACTATATATGTCTGTCAGGTTAGAATTTCTAGAGCTCACTATAAGTTGTCTGTCAGGTTAGAATTTCTAGAGCTCACTATAAGTTGTCTGTCAGGTTAGAATTTCTAGAGCTCACTATAAGTTGTCTGTCAGGTTAGAATTTCTAGAGCTCACTATAAGTTGTCTGTCAGGTCAGAGTGTCTAGAGCTCACTATAAGTTGTCTGTCAGGTCAGAGTGTCTAGAGCTCACTACAGTTGTCTGTCAGGTCAGCGTGTCTAGAGCTCACTATACGTTGTCTGTTAGGTCACCGTTTCTAGAGCTCAATATATGTTGTCTGTCAATTTAGAGTTTTTAGAGCGCACTACATCTTGTCTGTCAGGTCAGAATTTTTAGAGCTCACTATAAGCTGTCTATCAGGTTAGAGTATATAGAGTTCACTATATGTTGTCTGTTAGGTCAGAGTTTCTAGTGCTCACTACATGTTGTCTGTCAGGTAAGAGTTTCTATAACTCACTATATGTTGTCTGTCAGGTAAGAGTTTCTATAACTCACTACATGTTGTCTGTCAGGTAAGAGTTTCTATAACTCACTATATGTTGTCTGTCAGGTAAGAGTTTCTATAACTCACTATATGTTGTCTGTCAGGTAAGAGTTTCTATAACTCACTATATGTTGTCTGTCAGGTAAGAGTTTCTATAACTCACTACATGTTGTCTGTCAGGTAAGAGTTTCTATAACTCACTATATGTTGTCCGTCAGGTAAGAGTTTCTATAACTCACCATATGTTGTCTGCCAGGTAAGAGTTTCTATAACTCACTATTTGTTGTCTGTCAGGTCAGAGTTTTTAGAGCTCTCTATTTGTTGTCTGCCAGGTAAGAGTTTTTAGAGCTCTCTATTTGTTGTCTGCCAGGTAAGAGTTTTTAGAGCTCTCTATTTGTTGTCTGCCAGGTAAGAGTTTCTAGAGCTCTCTATTTGTTGTCTGCCAGGTAAGAGTTTCTAGAGCTCTCTATTTGTTGTCTGTCAGGTAAGAGTTTCTAGAGCTCTCTATTTGTTGTCTGTCAGGTAAGAGTTTCTAGAGCTCTCTATTTGTTGTCTGTCAGGTAAGAGTTTCTAGAGCTCTCTATTTGTTGTCTATCAGGTCAGAGTTTCTAGAGCTCTCTATTTGTTGTCTGTCAGGTAAGAGTTTCTATAACTCACTATTTGTTGTCTGCCAGGTAATAGTTTCTAGAGCCCACTATGTGTTGTCTGCCAGGTAAGAGTTTCTAGAGCTCACTATTTGTTGTCTGTCAAGTAATAGTTTTTAGAGCTCTCTATTTTTTGTTTTTCAGGTAAGAGTTTCTAGAGCTGACTTTAATTATCTGTCAGGTCAGAGAAAGTACCCAAGCCTGGTTGTGCTAGAACAAGAAGCAAAATTCTTGCTTCCACATCCGAAACTTTACCCTCTGAACTGCTGCGAGAAACATACAAACATTCTTCCTACAAACATTCTTTCTACAAACATTCGTGCTACAAATATTCTTCCTGCAGATATTCTTCCTGCTGGATATTCTGTTTGTATTTTACATTTGCTACCAAAATGTTGACTGTTTAACGAGTTATGAGGTACTAAATCTATCCTTATGTGTGTCCATCCATCCATCCATCCATCCATCCATCCATCCATCCATCCATCCATCCATCCATCCATCAGTTGAATCTATTTATCTATGCATTTTTCTGTTCATCCTTTTACGCCAAAGTGTATATGTGTGCGTGTTTGTATGTGTAGGACTGTATAAGTAAGTGTATGAGTGAGTAGATGTGTGTGAGTGTGTGTATGAGTGAGTGTATGTATGAGTGAGTGTATGAATGAATATGAATATGCATATGTGTGAGAGAATATGAGTGAGTGTGTGTAAAAGTGAGTGAATGTGTGAGTGTGTATGAGTGAGTGTATGTAAGAGTTGTGCGAGTGTGTTAGTGTTTGTGAGTGAACGTGTGAGTAGGTGAATGAGTGTATGTAAGAGTGTGTGAATGTATGATTTTGTGAGTGAGTGAGTACGTGGATGAATGTATGTAAGAATGAATTTGAGAGTGTGTATGAGTGAGTGTGTGAGTGTATATAAGAGTGAGTTAATATGTGAGTTTGTGAGTGAGTGAATAGGTGAGTCAGAGTATGTAAAAGGGAGTGAATGTGAGTGTGTGAGTAGATGAGTGAGTGTATGTAAGAATGAGTGAATGTATGTATGAGTGAGTGTGTGAGTGTATATAAGAGTGAGTGAATGTGTGAGTTTGTGAGTGAGTGAATAGGTGAGTCAGAGTATGTAAAAGGGAGTGAATGTGAGTGTGTGAGTAGATGAGTGAGTGTATGTAAGAATGAGTGAATGTATGTATGAGTGAGTAGGTGAGTGAGTATGTGCGTGTGTGAGTTGACTGAATTCTGGCTTCCGTCTGTTGTAGCATGTAATTACGTTGTCAGGTTGTAGCATGTAATTGTGTTGTCAGGTTGTAGCATGTAGTTGTGTTGTCAGGTTGTAGCATGTAATTGTGTTGTCAGGTTGTAGCATGTAGTTGTGTTGTCAGGTTGTAGCATGTAGTTGTGTTGTCAGGTTGTAGCATGTAGTTGTGTTGTCGAATTGTAGCACATACTTGTGTTGTCAAGTGCATGTAGCTGTGTTGTCAAGTTGTAGCATGTAGTTGTGTTGTCAAGGTGTAGCACGTCTTCTTCTTCTTCTTCGTTCGCTTCTACCACCAAAACCGCACTGTGATCCTACTGAATTTACGCCTGTGGTCCTCGTTAGGTCCCGTGGTCTCCTGTGTGGTTCCCCGAAAGGACCACACGAGATCCACGAGAGGACCACAAGGGTTTCAGAGTATCGCAGGGCTTTAGCCTGTATACTTGGTGGGTCTCTGAAGCGGATTGCGTGACACTGTGGTTTTCGTTGCACCAGTTTAGTCTAGAGTTGGACTTTCTCAACGGAAGACCTCGACGTGTTTAGGATATCAGTGCATCCCCGCCAGGTGAGAGGTGGTTGCCCATCCAGTCCAGAGTTGGACTTTCTCACCGGAAAACCTCAGCGTGATTAGGATACGCAAACATCCCCGCCGGGTGAGAGGTGGTTGCCTATCTAGACTGCCCTGGTCCAGTGTCTCCGACTTCAGCATTTTGTGGTCGTGGCCGCTACCTTTCCTAGTAGTGACCAGGATGGAGCTTTTGTCCAGGAGGACGAATCCTCGCCACTAGTGACTTCCACCCCTGGGTTGAGCCAGTTTAGGCATATTATCCCAGTATGGGCGTGTTTGGGACGGGACCGACCTCTAGAGCAGAGGTACCGCGACATGTGTAGCCTTCACGATTCGTACGTAATTGTGTTGCCAAATTGTAGCGTGTAGTTGTATTGTTAATTTGTAGCATGTAGTTGTGTTGTTAAGTTGTAGCGTGTAGTTGTATTGTCGAATTGTACCATATACTTGTGTTATCAAGTTGTAGGATGTAGTTATGTTATCGATTTGTAGTGTGTAATTGTGTTGTCGAGTTGTAGCTTGTAGTTGTATTGTCGAGTTGTAGCATGTAGTTCTGTTGTCAAGTTGTAACGTGTAGTTGAGTTGTTGAGTTGTAGCATGTATTTATGTTGTCGAATTGTAGCATGTAATTGTGTTGTCGAGTTATAGCATGTAATTTTGTTGTCGAGTTATAGTGTGTAGTTGTACTTCGAGTTGTAGTGTGTAGTTGTGTTGTTGAGTTGTAGTGTGTGGTTGTGTTGTTGAGTTGTAGTGTGTGGTTGTGTTGTTGAGTTGTAGTGTGTGGTTGTGTTGTTGAGTTGTAGTGTGTGGTTGTGTTGTAGTGTGTGGTTGTGTTGTTGAGTTGTAGTGTGTGGTTGTGTTGTTGAGTTGTAGTGTTTGGTTGTGTTGTTGAGTTGTAGTGTGTGGTTGTGTTGTTGGGTTTTATTGTGTGGCTGTGTGTCTAGTTATAGTGTGTTATTGTGTTGTAAAATTGTAGTATGTGATTGTGTTGTTGATATGTAGTGTGTGATCGTGTTGAGTTGCATTGTGTGGTTATGTTGTTGAATTGTAGCGTGTGACTGTGCTGTCGAGTTGTTGTGTGTGATTGTGTTGTTGAGTTGTAGTGTGTGATTGTGTTGTTGAGTTGTAGTGTGTGATTGTGTTGTTGAGTTGTAGTGTGTGATTGTGTTGTTGAGTTGTAGTGTGTGATTGTGTTGTTGAGTTGTAGTGTGTGATTGTGTTGTTGAGTTGTAGTGTGTGATTGTGTTGTTGAGTTGTTGTGTGAGATTTTGTCGGTGTACCAATCGCGCCGGATCTTTCGACACTTAATATCGTTGATGTCTGCTTATGTTTTCTGTATGTATGTTCTGTCTGATATCCGCCTTTATGTTCTGTCTGTATATTTTGTCTGATGTTTGCCAGTATGTTCTATCTGTATGTTCTGTTTGATGTCTGTCTGTATGTTCTGATTATAAGTCTGTCTGTATGTTCTGTCTGATGTCTGCCTATATGTTCTATCTGTATGTTCTGTCTGATGTCTGCCTGTATGTTCTGATATATGTTCTGTCTTATGTCTGTCTGTATGTTTTGTCTATATGTTCTGCTTGATATCTGCCTTTATGTTTTGTCTAGAAATGCTCATCGTACAAGTTCTGTACTGTGAGAAGTAGAAAGATATTGTTTCATGATTTTATCCACATAAGCTTCACGAGGCTCATCAGTAGAGGTAGGCAGATCTGCGTTATGTTGTTTGTCCAAGTTCTGTTCGGTCTCTTCGTCGTCACACATTTGTAAACCTTCTTCTTCTTCTTCAAGAAGAAGAAGAAGAACAACAACAACAACAACAGCAACAGCAACAGCAACAGCAACAACAACAACAACAGCAACAGCAACAACAACAACAGCAGCAACAACAACAACAGTAACACAGTAACAACAACAATAAAAACAACAACAACATAAGTAGCAACAAGAAAAGAAAATGCGTTCATCAATGAATTTAAGTTATAATCAATGTCTATGCAGTGACTAATTCTCTACCTCCAGAAGTTCTCTCTGCCTCGAGATTTGTTGTATTTTGAGCGTCTTTCAGCGCTACCTAGCGACACATCTGTAACTTGTATGAATGACCTGGGAAAAGCTACCAATTTTAGTATATGTCAGTTTGTTCTGTCACAATTGTTTCGTATTTCAAAAGAAATATCAAGAACTAGTTTCAGCTGATGGCTGCCAGCTCCTCCCACACAAAGAAAACTGTCAATCTGCAGGCCTCTCTCCCTTGACGTTTACCTCCCCAAAAACTGAATGTATACTCGCATGCCACGCCCTACGGTCTTCTTGTATGTTACATACGATCTTAGAGAGTCTAGACAGACAGACAGACCGGCAGACAGACAGGCAGACAGACAGGGACAGAACGAACGAATGAACGAACGAACAAACAAATGAACAAACGAAGAAACGATGTTTATTTTCTACGTGTAAAAAACTGGTCACGCAGGCCAGCCTGACATTCAGCACTCAAAAGTCATTCTTATCACACTCACTTGTCATTCTTATCACATTTACCTGTGATTCTTATCACACTCACTTGTCATTCTTATCACATTTACCTGTGATTCTTATCACACTCACCTGTCATTCTTATCATACTTACCTGTCATTCTTATCACACTTACCTGTCATTCTTATCACCCTCACCTGTCATTCTTATCACACTCATTTGTCATTCTTATCATACTTACCGGTCATTCTTATCACACTTACCTGTCATTCTTATCACACTCACTTGTCATTCTTATCACATTTACCTGTGATTCTTATCACACTCATTCTTATCACACTCATCTGTCATTCTTATCACACTTACCTATAATTCTAATCACACTTACCTGCCATTCTTATCACACTCGCTTATCATTCATATCACACTCATCTGTCATTCTTATCACACTCACTTGCCATTCTTATCACATTTACCTGTAATACAAAGCTACATAAACAACATTTCTAAGAGTAACATGAGATTATTATATTCTTGAACAGATTTTTATGTACTTTGTATACAGACAAAACAGACAGATAGACATACACACAGACACATAGATAGACAGACAGACAGACAGACATACAGACAGACAGACAGATAGATAGATAGATAGACAGATAGACAGACAGACAGACAGACAGACAGATAGATAGATAGATAGATAGATAGATAGATAGATAGATAGATAGATAGATAGATAGATAGATAGATAGATAGATAGATAGATAGATAGATAGATAGATAGATAGATAGATAGAGCAAATCACCAAATCACATAATAATCGCAAGATCGAGTATAAAGAAAGATAAAAATAAAACAAAAGTCTCACAACCTTTTCCATGGCCGGAGACATCTGTAAGTGAGCACTGCCAACCTCACCTGCCTCTGTCTTGTCACGTGGTAAATAATGCCTCGCCAGGCTCTCGACCGGCAGGAGAGCTTGGGTCAGGCATTAAATAAATTGCTGGATATTGTGACTGGCGTCGCGTTATCTTAAGCATTACTTACATCTTTATTTGGAGCCTCTAGCTGGAGCCATAACAGAACGTGACAAACAGGCACAGCATTATGTCCTTCTAAGAGGCCAATTAAACAGGCAAGAAGTCTGAACGTTTTTGTGTTAGATGTTGCTGTGTTTCATACTACGGTTGTTGTGTTTCATACTATGGTTGTTGTGTTTCATGCTATGGTTGCTGCGTTTCATACTATGATTGCTATGTTTCATACTGTGGTTGTTGTGTTTCATACTATGGTTGCTGTGTTTCATACTATGGTTGCTGTGTTTCATACTACAGTTGTTGTGTTTCATACTACAGTTGTTGTGTTTCATACTATGATTGCTATGTTTCATACTGTGGTTGTTGTGTTTCATACTATGGTTGCTGTGTTTCATGCTATGGTTGCTGTGGTTAATACTATGTTTGCTATGTTTCATGCTATGGTTTCTGTGTTTCATGCTATGGTTGCTGTGTTTCATGCTATGTTTGCTATGCTTCATGCTATGTTTGCTATGTTTCATGCTATGGTTGCTGTGCTTCATGCTAAGGTTGTTGTGTTTCATACTACGATTGCTGTGCTTCATGCCATGTTTGCTGTGTTTCATGCTATGGTTGCTGTGCTTCATGCCATGTTTGCTGTGTTTCATGCTATGGTTGCTGTGTTTCATGCTATGGTTGCTGTGTTTCATGCTATGTTTCCTGTGTTTTATACCATGTTTGCTGTGTTTCATACTATGAATACATATAGATGTTGTGTTATATGTTATATCTATATTGTGTTTGATGTTATGCTAGAAGTTGTCGTAGATGTTGTTTTGTTAGATGTTGTTGTGTCTATGTTGTGTTTGATGTTATGTTAGATTTTGTTGTGTCTATGTTGTGTTTGATGTTATGTTAGATATTGTTGTGTCTATGTTGTGTTTACCCTCAACCCAGCGCGTCACAGGTGGCGGATGGTGAAAGTCCTCCAGATATGGAGGATCCCTGTGAATAAGGAATTGTCCAAATAAGCAGGCGCTTATCTGTACATCTACCTGTATGCAATATTTTAGTAGTGTACATGTACCGGTGTGTGATATTCTAGTTGTGCACAACTACCTGCATGTGATAATGTAGTTTTGTACATCTGCTGTTAGGGATATTCTAGATGGGCACATTTACCTGTGAGATATATATTAATTGTTCAAGTCCACCTGCATGTGATAGTTCAGGTATGTACAGTTGAATGGGAATAAATTACGTGCTCACATCACCTGGATAAAATGATGAGTTATTATCAACCTTGCTGCTCTGAACCTAGTCAAACACAAAATATCACAGAGGACACCATTTTTATGCCTGCATTGTAATGAGATGATTCAATGATAGTAACTGTTAGACATGCTGTTCCATGATATGACCTGTTAGGTTAAACAAGGGACATGATGTACCATGATATGACCTGTGAGGTTAAACTTGGGACATGATGTACCATGATATGACCTGTGAGGTTAAACTAGGGACATGATGTACCATGATATGACCTGTGAGTTTAAACTAGGGACGTCCTGTACCATGATATGATCTGTGAGGTTAAACAAGGGACGTGATGTACCATGATATGACCTGTGAGGTTAAACTTGGGACATGATGTACCATGACATTACCTGTGAGTTTAAACTAGGGACATGATGTACCATGATATGACTTGTGAGGTTAAACTTGGGACGTGATGTACCATATGACCTGTGAGGTTAAACTTGGGACATGATGTACCATGATATGACCTGTGAGGTTAAACTAGGGACATAATGTACCATGATATGACCTATGAGGTTAAACTAGGAACATGATGTACCATGATATGACATGTGAGGTTAAACTAGGGAAATGATATACCATGATATGACATGTAATGTTAAACTAGGGACATGATGTACCATGATATGACATGTAAGGTTAAACTAGGGACATGATGTACCATGATATGACATGTAAGGTTAAACTAGGAACATGATGTACCATGATATGACCTGTGAGGTTAAACTAGGAACATGATGTACCATGATATGACTTGTGAGGTTAAACTAGGGACATGATGTACCATGATATGACCTGTGAGGTTAAACTAGGGACGTGATGTACCATGATATGACCTGTGAGGTTAAACTAGGGACATGATGTATCATGATATGACCTGTGAGGTTAAACTTGGGACGTGATGTACGATGATATGACCTGTGAGGTTAAACTTGGGGCGTGATGTACCATGATATGACCTGTGAGGTTAAACTTGGGACGTGAACTCTGAGGTAGAGGAACAAGCGTGGACTGACCTCAAACGAGAGGTGAGATGAGAGCAAGTCAGGTCCACACTAATCTGTCAAGCAGAAAGTTGATAAAACTGAGATGAGAGCAAGTCAGGCCCACACAAAACTGTCAAGCAGAAAGATTATAAAATTGAGATGAGAGCAAGTCAGCCCACACAAATCTGTCAAACAGAAAGTTGATAAAACTGAGATGAGAGCAAGTCAGGTCCACACAAATCTGTCAAACAGAAAGTTGATAAAACTGAGATGAGAGCAAGTCAGACCCACACAAAACTGTCAAACAGAAAGTTGATAAAACTGAGATGAGAGCAAGTCAGGCCCACACAAATCTGTCAAACAGAAAGTTGATAAAACTGAGATGAGAGCAAGTCAGGCCCACACAAATCTGTCAAACAGAAAGTTGATAAAACTGAGATGAGAGCAAGTCAGACCCACACAAAACTGTCAAACAGAAAGTTGATAAAACTGAGATGAGAGCAAGTCAGGTCCACACAAATCTGTCAAACAGAAAGTTGATAAAACTGAGATGAGAGCAAGTCAGACCCACACAAAACTGTCAAACAGAAAGTTGATAAAACTGAGATGAGTGCAAGTCAGACCCACACAAAACTGTCAAACAGAAAGTTGATAAAACTGAGATGAGAGCAAGTCAGACCCACACAAATCTTCCAGGCAGAAGTGTCGGGGGGGGGGGGGGAGAGGGGGAATTAAATGCTAGAAGATAACACAATAATGTTGTAGAGATAACACAATAATGTGTAGAGATAACACAATAATGTTGTAGAGATAACACAATAATGTGTAGAGATAACACAATAATGTTGTAGAGATAACACAATAATGTTGTAGAGATAACACAATAATGTTGTACAGAAAACACAATAGTGTTGTAAAGAAACATAATAATGTTGTAGCGAAAACATAATACTGTTGTAGAGAAAACAAAATAATGGTGTAGAGGAAACACAATAATGTTATAAAGGAAAGATAATGTTCTATAGAAAACAATAATGTTGTATAGAAAACACAATAATGTTACAGAGAAGTGGATACAAGTTGACCTGACCGTTGTGACGGGGCACCCCTATAGAATATGCCAGAAAGGCAATGAGGAAAAAAACAGAAAGTGGCCGAGCAGTTAGAGCACTCGTATAGTATAAACATGTCCCAGGGTTCCACGTGGTTTGCAAGTAACCTCACTGTAAAATGTGTACCTGGCTCCTCAAAAAGCTAGTTTAGTGAAAGCGTCCGCTTGTTTTATTGATCAGATCTTGTCTGTCAACTGATCACAGAAAACAAGGTGTCAGCATCACATCCCCGACTACCTCAGTGGCACAGAACGGATCATTTTGCTGCATTCTCATTATTAGAATCGGATATTGTCAAAGTAATTGGTAAAAAAAAAAAAACCTGGACAAAATTGACTGGCGAGCGTGCGAGAAGACTTCCTTCCAGATTTCAGACAAACCGAAGCACGCCTGTAGTAGCCTTCCGCGATAGAACTGAGAGCAGGACTTGTATTCATGCTCGCTGAACATTGAACCCAAACTTGCGTGGGAAGCAAACCTTCGCCATTTATATAGCAGCTTTATTTGAGTTTCCTGCCCCTAGCACAGACCCCCGGGGCTGTAGAGCTACAGGAACTGGTAACTTGTTTACACGTGCGTGTAGGGGTGGGGGAGGAGGGAAAGTTGTGGATGGGCAGCACTGAGTGACCTGACAGTTACAAGACAGGATTGGCTGATGGTAGCTTACAGGATGGAATACGAAAGTTGACTTTCCAGAACGTAGTAGTATTTGTAATAAGCTCAAAACTGAGACAAAGTAAACGATCATCATCATCATCATCATCATGTTGAACATGCATATACTAATCGATGTAACATCTAGCATCTTGCCTCCCGGACACATGCCAGATCCGCTTGGCAGATTTGTGTACGCGGGACTTGCTCTCAGTTTTATTCACATTCAACGCATTTTTCAAACTATTTATGTTGGAATAATATTTTGTTTACCTTTTATGTTTGAGTAATATTTTGTTTACCTTTTATGTTGGAGTAATATTTTGTTTACCTTTTATGTTGGAGTAATATTTCCTAATTGTTTACTATTTTACGTTGGAATAATATTTCCTAATTGTTTACTATTTTATGTTGGAGTAATATTTCCTAATTGTTTACTTTTTTATGTTGGAATAATATTTCCTAATTGTTTACTATTTTATATTGGAGTAATATTTCCTAATTGTTTACTTTTTTATGTTGGAATAATATTTCCTAATTGTTTACTATTTTATATTGGAGTAATATTTCCTAATTGTTTACTATTTTATATTGGAGTAATATTTCCTAATTGTTTACTATTTTATGTTAGAGTAATATTTCCTAATTGTTTACTATTTTATATTGGAGTAATATTTCCTAATTGTTTACTTTTTTATGTTGGAGTAATATTTCCTAATTGTTTACTTTTTTATGTTGGAGTAATATTTCCTAATTGTTTACTTTTTTATGTTGGAATAATATTTCTTAATTGTTTACTTTTTATGTTGGAATAATATTTCCTAATTGTTTACTTTTTTATGCTGGAGTAATATTTCCTAATTATTTTTAGTCCTCTATAACGTCCAGTCCTCACCTCCTCACATCTACCAACCGACGCTCATACATACACACACACGCACACATATCAGCACACATTAACACACACATACTTGCACTTACATACATATGCATGCACGAACATTTACACAGAAAAAACTCTTACAGACATACACAATTTACATAGATAGATACATACATACATAAATACATAGTACATACATACACATACATACATACATACATACATACATACATACATACATACATATATACATACATACATACATATATACATACATACATACATACATATATACGTACACGATTACACACATGATGGTAGTAGTTCAGATCAAAGTTGACCTGGTGTACACAGATTTTCTCGGTCAGTGACTGACAGGCATCATAAATCAGTTGAAATCGATCACGTGACTGGACATCAGACTGGTCTGTCTAGTCAAACACAAGACAGACAAAGACAATTTTCTGTCTCAAACAAACGTTGCTCCAAATCGCAAGAAGTATGTTAATATTGAGGTAGCAAGTTTGCACGCATGGACTGTAGTTTGTTTTGTTGGCTGTCCACACAACGTCCCGAAGTGGTTCAGTAAGGATAGTTTGTTGGCTGTCCACACAACGTCCCGAAGTGGTTCAGTAAGGATAGTTTGGTGGCTGCTGGCGCGACTCAGGTAAGTGCGGGTGTACTCATTCACAAGTGCACGTGGTCTCAGGTAGAACCGCTAGTTTTAGAACAGGACCCGGATAGGCCAGGTTGATAGAGGAGAGGTAGTGCAAGGGAGTGAGAGAGAGGGAGGGAGAGAGAGGGAGGGAGAGAGAAGGAGGGAGAGAGAGGGAGGTTGTTTACTCACAGAACAAGTTACCTGAGACGAAGTTTTCATATGTAAAAATACAAGATAACCAATTTTGGTTGAATTCAAATTCACATACACTCACAACTTCTTTCTCATCTGTGTGGGTGTGGTATGTGTATGTGTGGGTGTGGTGCGTGTGTGTATATGTGAGTGGCAAAGAGGGAAATATGAAAGGTGTTTGACAGGGATAATGTTTCTGTATGTGTAAGTATGTGTGTATGTATGTGTGTGGCAAGGAGAAAGTTTTAAGAAATGATGTAGCGTTAATGTAGCCATGATGTAGAGATGGTGTGATGATGTTTGTAGTATCACTTTAAAAAAAGTACTGGGATAATAGGAAGGCCATGAAAGATAAACAATGATAAGTGTCTTAGCTCCCACACCAGCTATGATAACTGTCTTAGCTCCCACACCAGCTATGATAACTGTCTTAGCTCCCACACCAGCTATGATAACTGTCTTAGTTCCCACACCAGCTATGATAACTGTCTTAGCTTCCACACCAGCTATGATAACTGTTTTAGTTTCCACACCAGCTATGATAACTGTCTTAGCTCCCACACCAGCTATGATAACTGTCTTAGCTCCCACACCAGCTATGATAACTGTCTTAGCTTCCACACCAGCTATGATAACTGTTTTAGTTCCCACACCAGCTATGATAACTGTCTTAGCTTCCACACCAGCTATGATAACTGTTTTAGTTCCCACACCAGCTATGATAACTGTCTTAGCTCCCACACCAGCTATGATAACTGCCTTAGCTCCCACACCAGCTATGATAACTGTCTTAGCTCCCACACCAGCTATGATAACTGTCTTAGATTCCACACCAGCTATGATAACTGTTTTAGTTCCCACACCAGCTATGATAACTGTCTTAGCTCCCACACCAGCTATGATAAATGTCTTAGCTCACACATCAGCTATGATAACTGTCTTAGCTCCCACACCAGCTATGATAACTGTCTTAGCTTCCACACCAGCTATGATAACTGTTTTAGTTCCCACACCAGCTATGATAACTGTCTTAGCTCCCACACCAGCTATGATAACTGCCTTAGCTCCCACACCAGCTATGATAACTGTCTTAGCTCCCACACCAGCTATGATAAATGTCTTAGCTCACACATCAGCTATGATAACTGTCTTAGCTCCCACACCAGCTATGATAACTGTCTTAGATTCCACACCAGCTATGATAACTGTTTTAGTTCCCACACCAGCTATGATAACTGTCTTAGCTCCCACACCAGCTATGATAACTGTCTTAGATTCCACACCAGCTATGATAACTGTTTTAGTTCCCACACCAGCTATAATAACTGTCTTAGCTTCCACACCAGCTATGATAACTGTTTTAGTTCCCACACCAGCTATGATAACTGTCTTAGCTCCCACACCAGCTATGATAACTGCCTTAGCTCCCACACCAGCTATGATAACTGTCTTAGCTCACACACCAGCTATGATAACCGTCTTAGCTCCCACACCAGCTATGATAATTGTCTTAGCTCCCACACCAGCTATGATAACTGTCTTAGCTCTTACACCAGCTATGATAACCGTCTTAGCTCCCACACCAGCTATGATAACTGTCTTAGCTCTCACACCAGCTATGATAGCCGTCTTAGCTCCCACACCAGCTATGATAACTGTCTTACTTTCACACCAGCTAAAATAACAAAGCAACAAATATTGAATAGACTACGTATGTTGGATATTACAGAGCGTTTCACACTTTACCTCTATTACTTTATCTCCTCTCTCTGATTCTTCGTCCTGTGTGTTTTTGTATGATAAAGGCTCACACCGAAACCTCACAACTGTGTGGTCCATAAGTAATAAAACGTTCCGACTTTTTCCCTAGTAATAAAGTTGTTTCTACCTTGTTCCTAGTTTATACATTTAGTTGAGTAATAAAGTTGTTTATATCTTGTTCCTAGTTTATACATTTAGTTAAGTAATAAAGTTGTTTATATCTTGTTCCTAGTTTATACATTTAGTTGAGTAATAAAGTTGTTTCTACCTTGTTCCTAGTTTATACATTTAGTTAAGTAATAAAGTTGTTTCTACCTTGTTCCTAGTTTATACATTTAGTTGAGTAATAAAGTTGTTTATATCTTGTTCCTAGTTTATACATTTAGTTAAGTAATATAGTTGTTTCTACCTTGTTCCTAGTTTATACATTTAGTTAAGTAATAAAGTTGTTTCTACCTTGTTCCTAGTTTATACATTTAGTTGAGTAATAAAGTTGTTTCTACCTTGTTCCTAGTTTATACATTTAGCTGAGTAATAAAGTTGTTTCTACCTTGTTCCTAGTTTATACATTTAGTTAAGTAATAAATTTGTTTTTACCTTGTTCCTAGTTTATACATTTAGTTAAGTAATAAAGTTGTTTCTACCTTGTTCCTAGTTTCTACATTTATTTAAGTAATAAAGTTGTTTCTAACTGGTTCCTAGTTTATACATTTAGTTAAGTAATAAAGTTGTTTCTACCTTGTTCCTAGTTTATACATTTAGTTAAGTAATAAAGTTGTTTCTACCTTGTTCCTAGTTTATACATTTAGTTGAATAATAAAGTTGTTTCTACCTTGTTCTTAGTTTATACATTTAGTTAAGTAATAAAGTTGTTTCTACCTTGTTCCTAGTTTATACATTTAGTTGAGTAATAAAGTTGTTTCTACCTTATTCCTAGTTTATACATTTAGTTAAGTAATAAAGTTGTTTCTACCTTGTTCCTAGTTTATACATTTAGTTAAGTAATAAAGTTGTTTCTACCTTGTTCCTAGTTTATACATTTAGTTAAGTAATAAAGTTATTTCTACCTTGTTCCTAGTTTATACATTTATTTAAGTAATAAAGTTGTTTCTACCTTGTTCCTAGTTTATACATTTATTTAAGTAATAAAGTTGTTTATACCTTGTTCCTAGTTTATACATTTATTTAAGTAATAAAGTTGTTTATATCTTGTTCCTAGTTTATACATTTAGTTAAGTAATAAAGTTGTTTATATCTTGTTCCTAGTTATACATTTAGTTAAGTAATAAAGTTGTTTCTACCTTGTTCCTAGTTTATACATTTAGTTAAGTAATAAAGTTGTTTCTACCTTGTTCCTAGTTTATACATTTAGTTGAATAATAAAGTTGTTTCTACCTTGTTCTTAGTTTATACATTTAGTTAAGTAATAAAGTTGTTTCTACCTTGTTCCTAGTTTATACATTTAGTTGAGTAATAAAGTTGTTTCTACCTTATTCCTAGTTTATACATTTAGTTAAGTAATAAAGTTGTTTCTACCTTGTTCCTAGTTTATACATTTAGTTAAGTAATAAAGTTGTTTCTACCTTGTTCCTAGTTTATACATTTAGTTAAGTAATAAAGTTATTTCTACCTTGTTCCTAGTTTATACATTTATTTAAGTAATAAAGTTGTTTCTACCTTGTTCCTAGTTTATACATTTATTTAAGTAATAAAGTTGTTTATACCTTGTTCCTAGTTTATACATTTATTTAAGTAATAAAGTTGTTTATATCTTGTTCCTAGTTTATACATTTAGTTAAGTAATAAAGTTGTTTATATCTTGTTCCTAGTTTATACATTTAGTTAAGTAATAAAGTTGTTTCTACCTTGTTCCTAGTTTATACATGTAGTTAAGTAATAAAATTGTTTCTACCTTGTTCCTAGTTTATACATTTAGTTAAGTAATAAAGTTGTTTCTACCTGGTTCCTAGTTTATACATTTAGTTAAGTAATAAATTTGTTTATATCTTGTTCCTAGTTTATACATTTAGTTGAGTAATAAAGTTGTTTCTACCTTGTTCTTAGTTTATACATTTAGTTAAGTAATAAAGTTGTTTCTACCTTGTTCCTAGTTTATACATTTAGTTAAGTAATAAAGTTGTTTCTACCTTGTTCCTAGTTTATACATTTAGTTAAGTAATAAAGTTGTTTCTACCTTGTTCCTAGTTTATACATTTAGTTAAGTAATAAAGTTGTTTCTACCTTGTTCCTAGTTTATACATTTAGTTAAGTAATAAAGTTGTTTATATTTTGTTCCTAGTTTATACATTTAGTTAAGTAATAAAGTTGATTCTAATTATTTCCTAGTTTATACATTTATTTAAGTAATAAAGTTGTTTCTACCTTGTTCCTAGTTTATACATTTAGTTAAGTAATAAAGTTGTTTATATCTTGTTCCTAGTTTATACATTTAGTTAAGTAATAAAGCTGATTCTACTTATTTCCTAGTTTATACATTTCTCTCTCTCTCTCTCTCTTTCTCTCTCTCTCTCTTCTCTGAACCTTAAGTGCCCAGGGCACATGGGGCTTCGGCAAGGGTTTTCCACAAATGCCTGTCCTTTGCCTTTTTTTCTGCTCTTGCCCAGGTGAGCCCTCTATTGCTCAACATCCTTTCTGTTGTTCTTCTCCATGTCTCTTCTGGTCTACCCTTACTTCTGTTCCCCTGTGGTGTCCATCTTAGTGCTATTTTTGGTAGTGAGTTATCAGTCATTCGGAGCACATGTCCCAACCATCGCCAGCGTCTTTCCTCAATAACTGTTGTCAGTGGCTTCATCTGCATTTCTGCTAATAAGATGTTATTTCTTATGGTGTTTGGCCAAAATATTTTTTTAATTCTTCGTAAACATTTGGTCTGGAAAGAATTCAACTTGTTTTCTATTGTTTTGGTGATTTTCCAGCATTCACTTCCATAGAGTAGTACACTTAGAACATTACTCTTAAATATCCTGATTTTCGTATTCATGCTTAGTTTTTTTAGATTTCCATATATTCTGCAGCATTGCAAAAGCCTGGTTTGCGCTAGTAAGTCTACTATTGATGTCCTCTGTGCTGTCTCCATTTTCTACTACTCTACTGCCAAGGTATACAAATTCATTGACCTCCTTCACTAACTTGCTATCTACTTTCAGTACATTTCTGTTGTTCACGTTTTGCTTCATTAACTTTGTCTTTAATACGTTGATCGTTAGTCCTATGATGTTTGCATTCTGAGTTAGCTTGTTTATTTTATCTTGCATATCTTTGTGACTGCTTGATAATAGACAAATGTCGTCTGCAAAGTCAAGGTCCTCCAGCATTGTGTCAAGGGTCCATTGTAATCCTCTGTGTTTGTCTGATGTTACCCCCTTTATTAACCAGTTTATACATTTAGTTAAGTAATAAAGTTGTTTTTACCTTGTTCTTAGTTTATACATTTAGTTAAGTAATAAAGCTGATTCAACTTTTTTCCTAGTTTATACATTTAGTTAAGTAATAAAGCTGATTCTACTTTTTTTCCTAGTTTATACATTTAGGTAAGTAATAAAGCTGATTCGACTTTTTTCCTAGTTTATACATTTAGTTAAGTAATAAAGCTGATTCGACTTTTTTCCTAGTTTATACATTTAGTTAAGTAATAAAGCTGATTCTACTTTTTTCCTAGTTTATACATTTAGTTAGGTAATAAAAGCTGTCTCTCCTAGTTTTTATACATGAGACAGTTCAGAGTTTTGAGTTAAATAAAAGAACTTAATCAAGGAGTGTGTGAAGGTGGGCGGGGTGGAAGCAAAAGGACAGGAGAGAGGAGGAGGAAAGACAGGAGAAAGAGGAGAGGAAGAGAGATAAGAGAGAAACTGTAGAGAGAAGGAAGAAAGAAAGGTGAGAGATAAGAGAGAAACTGTAGAAAGGAGGAAGAAAGACAGGAGAAAGAGGAGAGGAAGAGAGATAAGAGAGAAACTGTAGAGAGGAGGAAAAAAGACAAGAGGAAGAAGAGAGGAAGAGAGATAGGAGAGAAACTGTAGAGAGGAGGAAAAAAGACAGGAGGAAGAAGAGAGGAAGAGAGATAGGAGAGAAACTGTAGATAGGAGGAAGGAAGACAGGAAGCAAAAGGTCAGGAGAGAGGAGGAGGAAAGACAGGAGAAAGAGGAGAGGAAGAGAGATAAGAAAGAAACTGTAGATAGGAGGAAGAAAGACAGGAGAAAGAGGAGAGGAAGAGAGATAAGAGAGAAACTAGATAGGAGGAAGAAAGAAAGGAGAAAGAGAGATAAAAGAGAAACTAGACAGGAGGAAGAAAGAAAGGAGAAAGAGAGATAAGAGAGAAACTAGATAGGAGGAAGAAAGAAAGGAGAAAGAGAGATAAGAGAGAAACTAGATAGGAGGAAGAAAGAAAGGAGAAAGAGAGATAAGAGAGAAACTAGATAGGAGGAAGAAAGACAGGAGAAAGAGGAGAGGAAGAGAGATAAGAGAGAAAATGTAGAGAGAAGGAAGAAAGACAGGAGCTTTCTATTGTTTTTCTTCCTCCTCTCTTCAGGAGAGGAAGAGAAATAGAAGAGAAACTGTAGAGAAGACGAAGAAGAAAGACGGGAGAAAGAGGAGAGAAAGAAAGATAGGAGAAAAACTGTAGAGAGAAGGAAGAAAGACAGGAGAAAGAGGAGACGAAGAGAGCTAGGAGAGAAACTGGAGATAGGAGAGAAACTGGAGAGAGGAGTAAGAAAGATAGGAGAAAGAGGGAAGGAAGAGAGATAACAGAAAAAAAGGAGAGAGGAGCAAGAAAGATAGGATAAAAACAGGAGGAAGAAAGATAGGATAAAAAGAAAAGGAAGAAAGATAGGAGAAAAACAGGAGGAAGAAAGATAAAAGAACAGGGGAGAGAGTAAGACAGGAGAAAAACCATAGATGAAAGAGAGAAAGATCGGAGAGAAACAGTAGAGGGAAGAGAGAAGGAAAAGAGAGAAACAGTAGAGATGGATGGGAGAGAAACAGTAGAGGGGAGAGAGAAGGAAAGGAGAGAAACAGTAGAGGGGAGAGAGAAGGAAAGGAGAGAAACAGTAGAGGGGAGAGAGAAGGATAGGAGACAAACAGTAGAGGGGAGAGAGAAGGAAAGGAGAGAAAAAGTAGGGAGAGAGAAAGATAGGAGAGAAAAAGTAGAGGGGAGAGAGAAAGATAGGAGAGAAAGGGACAGGGGAGAGAGAAGGACAGAAGAGAAACAGTAGAGACAAGAAAGAAAGATAAGAGAAAAAAGTAGAGGGTATAGAGAAAGATAGGAGAGAAAAAGTAGAGAGAAGAGAGAAGGATAGGAGAGAAAAGGTAGAGGTAAGAGAGAAGGATAGGAGAGAAAAAGTAGAGGTAAGAGAGTAGGATAGAAGAGAAAAAGTAGAGGTAAGAGAGAAGGATATGAGAGGAAAAATTAGAGGTAAGAGAGAAGGACAGGAAAGAAACAGTAGTGGTAAGAGAGAAGTATATGAGAGAAAAAGTAGAGGTAAGAGAGAAGGATAGGAGAGAAAAAGTAAAGAGGGGAGAGAAGGATAGGAGAGAAACTGCCGAGGGGAGAGAGAAAGACAGGAGGAAACAGTTGTGAAGTGAGTGAAGGATAGGAGAGAAACTGTCGAGGGGAGAGAGAAAGACAGGAAGAAACAGTTGTGAAGAGAGTGAAGGATAGGAGAGAAACTGTCGAGGGGAGAGAGAAAGACAGGAAGAAACAGTTGTGAAGAGAGTGAAGGATAGGAGAGAAACTGTCGAGGGGAGAGAGAAAGACAGGAAGAAACAGTTGTGAAGAGAGTGAAGGATAGGAGAGAAACTGTCGAAGGGAGACAGAAGGCAGTAGAGAATCTGTCAAGGGGAGAGAGAAAGACAGGAAGAAACAGTAGTGGAGAGAGGGAATGATAGGAGAGAAACTGTCGAGTGGAGAGAGAAAGTAGGAGAGAATCTGTCGAGAGAAGAGAGAAAGACAGGAAGAAACAGTAATAGAGAGAGGGAATGATAGGAGAGAAACAGTAGAGGTGAAAGATAAGCATAGAAGATAAAAAGTATAGGTGAGAGAGAAGGATATCAGAGAAACAGTGCAGAGGAGAAAGAACGATAAGAGAGAAACAGTAGAAGGTAGATAGAAGGATATGAGAGAAACAGTAAAGAGGAATGAGGAGGATAGGAGATAAACATTCGACTGGAGATGGAAGGATAGAAACAGTCGAAGGGAGAGAGAATGATAGGAGAGATATGTGAGAGGTGTGAGATAAGAATAGGAGAGAAACTGGAGACGAGAGGGAGAAGAATAAGAGAGATTCGGAATAGATAAATATAGGAGAGAAAGAGGAGAGGGGAAAGAGAAGGATAGAGCAAAAGGAGGAGAGGAGAGAGAGAAAGATAGGAGAGCAAGAGGAGAGGGGTGGAAAAAAGATAGGAGAAAAAACAGAAGGGAAAGAGAGGGATATGAGAAAAAGTAGAGGTGAGAGAGAGAAACATAGAAGAAAAACATATATACATTTCTCTTCTTCCTCTTCTTCTGCTTTCCGAGCCATTAAGATTCATTGCTGCAGACAAAGTTTGCCTCCAATCCTTTCTATTTCTAGTCTGCTCTCTCTCTCTCTCTCTCTCTCACTCTCTCTCTCTCTCTCTCTCTCTCTCTCTCTCTCGATCGAGTTGATGACAACAATTTCTTTTACATACACTCTCTGTTGTCTTTAAATCTCTATTTTGGTCTACCCCTTGGTTTTGTTTCCCTTATCTCTTGTGCATACATAATTTTCGTTTGTTTGTTCTTTTTACATTGCCCAGTCAGCGTAGTCTTTCAGTTCCAAGACATTTATAATTCGTTGGGATTTAAATAAGATGTTCAGTTCAGTGTTCTCTCTAGCTCTCCATTCTCCACTTTTTGTATGCTTTGTGGACTCAGAGATTCTTATTAGGATCTTGTTCTCAAAGATCTGCAATTGTTGTTCATCTTTCTTTGTTGTACTCCACATTTCTGATCCATACATGACGGCTGGTCTTATTATAGTTTTTGGAGACTGTTATTTTATTAACAGGTGTTGCAAAACGAAGTATATTTTATTCCCTATGTGTAGAGAAGATATATCTGGAGTACAATATTAACAATTAATATTTTCAAGCTGATTTCATTACATCAAAAATATGTCTTCATACGTCACAATGTGTCTTTATTACGTCACACATGTGTCTTTATACGTCACACATGTGTCTTTATTACGTCACGCAAATATTTTTAATATGTCATATACAAATATCCTTTTATGTAAATATAGATATATTTATTACGTCGCACATACATATCTTAATTGCCTCATACATAATTACACGCACAAGGAAACTTGACTAATATCTCCCGAAGCCACTACAAGGAAACGTGACTAATGCCTCCCTAAGCCACTACTAGGAAACTTGGCTAATGCATTCTCAAGCCACTACAAAGAAATGTTACTAATATCTCACCAAGATATTACAAGGAAACTTGACTAATGTCTCCCCAAGCCACTACAAGGAAACTTGACTTATATCTCCTCAAGCCACTACAAGGAAACATGACTAATGTTTTACCAAGCCACTATAAGGAAACGTGACTAATCTTTCCCCAAGCCACTATAAGGAAACTTGACTAATGTCTCCCCAATCCACTACAGGGAATCTTGACTAATGTTTCCCCAAGCCACTACAAGGAAACTTGGCTAATGTCTCCCCAAGCCACTACAAGGAAACTTGACTTATATCTCCTCAAGCCACTATAAAGAAACTTGACTAATGTCTCCCCAATCCACTACAGGGAATCTTGACTAATGTTTCCCCAAGCCACTACAAGAAAACTTGGCTAATGTCTCCCCAAGCCACTACAAGGAAACTTGACTAATGTCTCCCCCATCCACTACGAGGAAACTTGACAAATGTCTCCCCAAGCTACTACAATGAAACTTGAATAATGTCTTTTCCTTGATCAGCTTGTTTTTCGTTTGGTTGTGGCTAATTGTGTGCACAGATCTCTGATAAAGCAACTATGAAACGACTGATGCAGTGAGCATCATGTTAGTCAGACAGACTTTCTTGACTGAAATTATGGAACAACACAAAGCGACAGGATTAGCAAATACGTGGTCAATTGTCTGAGTTTTTCTGTTCAAGTTATACAGCTATCTTGCTAGTTAACTGAGTTTTTCTGTTTAAGTTATACAGCTGTCTTGCTGGTTAACTGAGTTTTTCTGTTTAAGTTATACAGCTGTCTTGCTGGTTAACTGAGTTTTTCTGTCTACGTTATACAGCTGTCTTGCTGGTTAACTGAGTTTTTCTGTTTAAGTTATACAGCTGTCTTGCTGGTTAACTGAGTTTTTCTAAGT
This sequence comes from Achatina immaculata, assembly GCA_009760885.1. Lineage (NCBI taxonomy): Eukaryota > Metazoa > Mollusca > Gastropoda > Stylommatophora > Achatinidae > Lissachatina > Lissachatina immaculata. Next base: position 66,185,914 of record CM019713.1, on the reverse strand, counting down.
TATACAGCTGTCTTGCTAGTTAACTGAGTTTTTCTGTCTAAGTTATACAGCTGTCTTGCTAGTTAACTGAGTTTTTCTGTCTAAGTTATACAGCTGTCTTGCTAGTTAACTGAGTTTTATTGTCTAAGTTATACAGCTGTCTTGCTAGTTAACTGAGTTTTCTGTCTAAGATATACAGCTGTCTTGCTGTTTAACTGGGTTTTTCTGTCTAAGTTATACAGCTGTCTTGCTGGTTAACTGAGTTTTTCTGTTTAAGTTATACAGCTGTCTTTCTAGTTAACTGAGTTTTTCTGTTTAAGTTATACAGCTGTCTTGCTGGTTAACTGAGTTTTTCTAAGTTATACAGCTGTCTTGCTAGTTAACTGAGTTTTTCTGTCTAAGTTATACAGCTGTCTTGCTAGTTAACTGAGTTTTTCTGTCTAAGTTATACAGCTGTCTTGCTAGTTAACTGAGTTTTATTGTCTAAGTTATACAGCTGTCTTGCTAGTTAACTGAGTTTTCTGTCTAAGATATACAGCTGTCTTGCTGTTTAACTGGGTTTTTCTGTCTAAGTTATACAGCTGTCTTGCTGGTTAACTGAGTTTTTCTGTTTAAGTTATACAGCTGTCTTTCTAGTTAACTGAGTTTTTCTGTTTAAGTTATACAGCTATCTTGCTGGTTAACTGAGTTTTTCTGTTTAAGTTATACAGCTATCTTGCTGGTTAACTGAGTTTTCTTTCTAAGTTATACAGCTGTCTTGCTGGTTAACTGAATTTTCTGTTTAAGTTATACAGCTGTCTTGCGTGCATCGCGGTCATCATTATAGCCCTGATAAAGAAAGGAAAGTAAAAGTAAAGGTCTCAACCTGAAAGTAAAAGTAAAGGTCTCAACCTGAAAGTAAAAGTAAAGGTCTCAGCCTGAAAGTAAAAGTAAAGGTCTCAGCCTGAAAGTAAAAGTAAAGGTCTCAGCCTGAAAGTAAAAGTAAAGGTCTCATCCTGAAAGTAAAAGTAAAGGTCTCAACCTGAAAGTAAAAGTAAAGGTCTCAGTCTGAAAGTAAAAGTAAAGGTCTCAGCCTGAAAGTAAAAGTAAAGGTCTCAACCTGAACAAAAAATAAGACTGAAGTGATGGTCATCTCAAAGAAAAGAATACCACCAAAATGTAGCATTACCATCCATGGCACAGAACTGAAACAAGTTGATAGATTCAAGTACTTAGGAACAATTATAACAGCTGATGGGAAATGTCACAACGAAATAAAAGCAGACGTGCTCAGGCCAAGTCAGCATTCCAGACAATGAGACACATCTTGTGCAACAGATCCATATCAATGGAAACAAAATTATGAGTACTTAAATATTACATCGAGCCAATTTTGTTTTATGGGTGTGAAGCATGGTCTATGAATACATGGTACAGCGAGAAATGGAGGCCATGGAAACGTGGTTCATAAGAAGGATGTTGAAGGTACTATGGACAGCTAAGAAAACCAACGAAGAAGTCTTAAGAGAGGTTGGAATTAAAAGGCAAATTACAACAAAGATCAGAGGCAGACAAGCGAGATTTGTAGGACATTTCCTGAGAAGAGGAAAGTTGAAACACACTGTGGCAACTGAAAAATTTGAGGGAAGAAGAGACAGATGAAGACAGAGAGAGAAGTTACTGGATGGGTTGTCAGTGTGGCTAGGAATAAAGTCACTGGCGGATCTCATAATCAAGTCTAAAGACAGGGAATTGTGAAGAGAAATGATCGCCTACGCCACGCGGCATGGAACTTGATTGATTGATTGATTGAAAGCAGACGCACAAGAGTATGAACAACATCGAAGTATCAGTTTATCATGCCATATTAACAAACTAGTGTTAATAGTATTTGTGAGAGGGATGAGGTAAAAGGTTAAAGCAGAGATACAGGAGAAACAATGTGGCTTTGCTGAAGGTTAAGGAGAGATACAGGAGAAACAATGTGGCTTTGCTGAAGGTTAAGGAGAGATAGAGGAGAAACAATGTGGCTTTGCTGAAGGTTAAGGAGAGATAGAGGAGAAACAATGTGGCTTTGCTGAAGGTTAAGGAGAGATAGTGGAGAAACAATGTGGCTTTGCTGAAGGTTAAGGAGAGATAGAGGAGAAACAATGTGGCTTTGCTGAAGGTTAAGGAGAGATAGCGGAGAAACAATGTGGCTTTGCTGAAGGTTAAGGAGAGATAGTGGAGAAACAATGTGGCTTTGCGGAAGGTTAAGGAGAGATAGCGGAGAAATAATGTGGCTTTGCTGAAGGTTAAGGAGAGATAGTGGAGACACAATGAGGCTTTACTGAAGATTAAGGAGAGATAGTGGAGAAACAATGTGGCTTTGCTGAAGGTTAAGGAGAGATAGTGGAGACACAGTGAGGCTTTACTGAAGGTTAAGGAAAGATAGTGGAGAAACAATGTGGCTTTACTGAAGGTTAAGGAGAGATACTGGTGAAACAATGTGGCTTTACTGAAGGTTAAGGAGAGATACTGGTGAAACAATGAGGCTTTGCTGAAGGTTAAGGAGAGATACTGTTGAAACAATGTTACTTTGCTGAAGGTTAAGGAACACAAAATGCGCTGAGACCACTAATAGAAAAAGGTAGAAAAAGATATGTACCTCTGTTTTATTAACTACACCAGAGCGTTCGACACAGTAAAACATGGGTAAGTGATGAACTTGCTGGAAGACATACATAATGATGGCAAAGATTTAAGAATAATTTTAAAAATATATAATGGAACAAAAAATCAGCCATCAAGATAAATAACAAAGTAGGTAAAATTTAGTGCTCAAGTATCTTGCTACAAAGATAACATTAGGTGGTAGGTGTACCACAGAGGTCAAAAACAGAATATTCCACCCAAAGGTAGCACTTCAGAAAATGAAATATATTTTGTGCAACAGACCTTTGTCAATAGATAATAGGAAAAGAGTCTTGAAATGTTACACTGAGCCTGTACAACTTTATAGAAGTAAATCATGGTCACTAACAAAAGCAACAACAAGAACATTAAAGGCAACTGAAATGTGGTTTCTACGAAGAGTGCTAAGAATACAATGGACAGCCAAAATAACAAATGAAGATGGCCTAAGGAAAGCCAGTGAGAAACGAACCTTAGTAAATGCACTACGAGGGAGACAGTCTAGAAGCATTGACCATATAATGAGAAGCATTGACCATATAATGAGAAGCATTGACCACATAATGAGAAACATTTACCATATAATGAGAAACATTGACCATATAATGAGAAATATTGAACATATAATGGGAAGCATTGAACATATAATGAGAAGCATTCACCATATAATGAGAAGCATTGACCCTATAATGAGAAATATTGAACATATAATGGGAAGCATTGAACATATAATGAGAAGCATTCACCATATAATGAGAAGCATTGACCATATAATGAGAAGCATTGACCATATAATGAGAAGCACTGATGATTACGTGGTCAGCTGTCTGAGTGAGCACAACAGAGTAAGCTTGCACTAAGTGTTGGGTGTTGAATGTTGGGTGTTGAGTGTTGGATTTGAGTGTTGGGCGTTAAGTGTTAGGTGTTGGGTGTTAAATGTTGGGTGTTGAGTGTTGGGCGTTAAGTGTTGGGTGTTGAGTGTTGGGTGTTGCGTGTTGGATGTTGAGTGTTGAGTGTTGGGTGTTGAGTGTCGGGCGTTAAGTTTTGGGAACTTTCTGTCTTCTGAGATGCTGACCTGCTGCCACTGTGTTGTGAGATGTGCGGATGTTGAGCACTTGAACCAATCTGTGATGTGAAATGTTCAGTACTTGAACCAATCTGTGTTGTGAGATGTTCAGTACTTTAACCAATCTGTGTTGTGAGATGTTGAGTACTTGAACAAATCTGTGTTGTGAGATGTTCAGTACTTTAACCAATCTGTATTGTGAGATGTTCAGTACTTGAACCAATCTGTGTTGTGAGATGTGGGGATATTGAGTACTTGAACCAATCTGTGTTGTGAGATGTGGGGATATTGAGTACTTGAACCAATCTGTGTTGTGAGATGTGGGGATACTGAGTATTTGAACCAATCTGTGTTGTGAGATGTTCAGTACTTTAACCAATCTGTATTGTGAGATGTGGGGATGTTGAGTACTTGAACCAATCTGTGTTCTGAGATGTTGCGTACTTGAACCAGTCTGTGTTGTGAGATGTTGAGTACTTGAACCAGTCTGTGTTGTGAGATGTTGAGTAATTGAACCAGTTTGTGTTGTGAGATGTTGAGTACTTGAGCCAGTCTGTGTTGTGAGATGTTGAGTACTTGAACCAGTCTGTGTTGTGAGATGTTGAGTACTTGAACCAGTCGGTGCTGTGGGAATGTTGATTTGTTAAGTCCATGTTGTGAGATGTTGAGTACTTGAGTCAGTTCATGTTGTGTGATATTGAGTACTTGGGCCAGTTCATGTTGTGTGATATTGAGTACTTGAGCCAGTCCGTGTTGTGGGGTGTTGAGATTTGAATCTGTCCACGTTGTAGGATGCTGCGTATGTGAAAATGTCAAGTTATGGGATGATTATGTGAAACTGTCGTGTTGTGGGATGATGAGTATGTGAAACTGTTCATGTTGTGGGATGATGATTATGTGAAACTGTTCACGTTGTGGGATGATGATTATGTGAAACTGTTCATGTTGTGGGATGATGATTATGTGAAACTGTTCATGTTGTGGGATGATGATTATGTGAAACTGTTCATGTTGTGGAATGATGAGTATGTGAAACTGTCATGTTGTGGAATGATGAGTATGTGAAACTATCCATGTTGTGAGATGATGAGTATGTGAAACTGTCCATGTTGTGAGATGATGAGTATGTGAAACTGTTCATGTTGTGAGATGATGAGAATGTGAAACTGTTCATGTTGTGAGATGATGAGAATATGAAACTGTTCATGTTCTGGAATGTTAAATATTAAAAAAAAAAAGATTTGATACTGCGGACTTTGTCTTCGATTAGAAAGAATTTCTGATGAAGTGATCGCTTGAAGATGTGTAAGAAAACAAGTTGAAGAGGTGCAATAAAACATGTTGAAGATGAGTAAGAAAACAAGTTGAAGAGGTGCAATAAAACATGTTGAAGATGAGTAAGAAAACAAGTTGAAGAGGTGCAATAAAACATGTGGAAGATGAGTAAGAAAACAAGTTGAAGAGGTGCAATAAAACATGTTGAAGATGTGTAAGAAAACAAGTTGAAGAGGTGCAATAAAACATGTTGAAGATGTGTAAGAAAACAAGTTGAAGAGGTGCAATAAAACATGTTGAAGATGTGTAAGAGAACAAGTTGAAGAGGTGCAATAAAACATGTTGAAGATATGCAAGAAAATATGTGGAAGATGTGTAAGAGAACATGTTGAAGATGTGTAAGAAAACAAGTTGAAGAGGTGCAATAAAACATGTTGAAGATATGCAAGAAAATATGTGGAAGATGTGTAAGAGAACAAGTTGAAGATGTGTAAGAGAACAAGTTGAAGATGTGTAAGAGAACAAGTTGAAATGTCTAAAAAAATTTGTTGAAGGTGTGTAAGAGAACATGTTGAAGACGTGTAAGAAAAGATGTTGAAGATGTGTAAGAAAACATGGTGAGGATATGTGCGATAAAAAGTTGAAGAGAAGGAGTGGGCATGTACAAAAATGCAAATATAAACAGGATGACAGATTAGAAAATGAAAAAAGCAAATTCCGGTTTTATAAAACAAAGATTTCAGCTTTAGACAAGACCAGGGACAAGAAAAACAAAAACAGGAAATGATTGTTGTCTTGAAGAGAATTCTCAGATGTTTCAGTTCCTGGGCAGAGAAAGAGGAAGAGAGAGACAGAGATACAGAAAGTGAAAGAGTGAGAGACAGAGTAAGAGACAGAGCGAGACAGAGTAAGAGAGAGAGAGAGAGTTAGCGAGACAGAGTAAGAGAGAGAGAAGAAGAGAGAGAGAGAGTCAGAGAGACAGTAAGAGAGAGAGAGTCAGCGAGACAGAGTCAGAGAGACAGAATAAGAGAGAGAGTAAGAGAGACAGAGTAAGAGAGAAAGAGGGTCAAAGGGACAAAGTAAGAGAGAGAGTCAGAGGGACAGAATAAGAGAGAGAGAGTCAGAGAGACAGAATAAGAGAGAGTCAAAGAGACATAATAACAGAGGGAGTCAGAGAGACAGAATAAAAGAGAGATTCAGAGAGAAAGAGTAAGAGAGAGAGAGAGTCAGAGAGACAGAATTAGAGAGAGAGTCAGAGAGATAGAATAAGAGAGAATGAATGAATAATCTTTATTTTTAAAGGGTAAAGAATTGGGCACGCAGGCCCGTCTTACATTCTGCCCTTCATCACTCCATCTTTCATTCTTCCCACACACTTGATTTAGTACAAATATACAAATTAAATTAGGAAAAACATATCAAAAGAGTGTAAGATTTAACTACTACATTCAAAGTAAAAGAGAAGAAGTAATTAACCTAATAAAATCGCACTCACACACACATACACACGCAGACATATACATAAAAAAAAATACATTGTAAATACAGATCTTCTAACATGTTTTTTTTAAACAAACATTAAAATAATTTCTAACAATATCTAACAAGTTGCTTTTCTAACTATGTCATTTTAGTACTTGATGGTTGACGAGTCACGTGTTGAGAGAGTGCTGGTTATTTTATGGAGGCATATAATTACAAGCAAGTAAATAATTAAACAGTTTTGATTAAAGGATGAGGTACTACCAATGGATTTTAAATGGTAGGGGAGGGTGTTCCAGAGCTGTACTGCAGAGTATGTAACACAATAATTACTGTATAAGTATACAACTATACACGAAGCACTGCAGTAAAGCTGTGATACCAGAATGTATAAACTAGGAAAAAAAGTAGGAGCAACTTTATTACTTAACGACTACAAAGCTGTGACGTTTCGGCGTGAGCCTTAATCATACAAAAACATACAGGACGAAGAAATAGAGAGAGGAGATAAAGTATAGATTCACACTATTTAAAAAAACATTTTTGTTAAAGAGTACTTAGCTGTAAATTGTAAGGTGTGGCTTGTCCGGCGGTGTGGACGACGTGAGCCAAACCTTAAGGACATCCTCGTCCACAGCCACTTGAAGCAGAGCCTAACATATGTTGGCACCAGAAAATGTAACCTCCCCCGCTGCGTTACCTGCCCTGTAGTTTGGGAAACGAAAACAATCACCTTTCCCAAAACTATCCTCACTCTTCATGAGGGATTCACATGCGAGTCCCGTAATGTGATATATGTCATTGTATGCAAAAGATGCAGGATAACATATGTCGGTGAGACTGGCCTCAGATTAGGGGACCGCATGCAAAAACATCTGTACGATATCACCCAGCTTGCTTCGAAACCAGTCTCAAATCATTTCAATGGCCCCAACCACAGAGGCAAATCTGATTTTCTGGTAACAGCCATTAAACAATGTCACGCAGATGACACAAACCGCCTGGCACTTGAGAACCACTGCATTCAAAATTATGGGACGCTGGAACCACATGTGTTAAACTCGCTGTTTAGTTACACGTAACATCATCTTCTTCAATCATTAAAGTACCTCTCCACTAAGTCCATCCCTTTTTACTTTTCAAACTTCCTCACAGCATCACTCTGCAACCCCTCTTCCCCAATCATCTGTTTCAATTTCTCCTAGCTAGGTCAATATTGCATCACTCTCTCTCCCCTCCCTGGTTCCCCATCCACCACCCCCAGTTACAACCCACAGACCACATGTCACAGGTCTCTGTTTAAACAGTCTCCACGTCCTACTAAATCCATTCCTGACACACACCGCCGGACAAGCCACACCTTACAATTTACAGCTAAGTACTCTTTTAAAAAAAAATTTTTTTTAGAATAGTATTCATGTGAATCTATACTTTATCTCCTCTCTCTATTTCTTCGTCCTGTATGTTTTTGTATGATTAAGGCTCACGCCGAAACGTCACAACTTTGTAATCGTTAAGTAATAAAGCAGCTCCTACTTTTTTCCTATTTTATACATGCAGAGTATGTAAGGCTTTTCTTGTACAGATCAATCCTGGGTTTAGGAAGAAGACAGTTTTGTAAACGCTGGCTATGTTTAGTGTTATACGTAAACAGTGACCACAAGTAAGGCGGAGCATTGTGCGACAGAATTCTCTGAACAAACTTAACTTTGTTAAAAATGACTCTATTTTTGAGGGGTAGAATTTTGAGTTGTTTGTGCTGATCTAAAGTCTGTACTGGGTGTTTGTCACAAATAAGATTTAATGCTTGCTTGTGAAGTGAGTGGAGCCTTTTTGTGTTTGAGACTGAGCATCTATCCCAGATTGTGGAACAGTAATCTAAGTGTGTTTGTATGTGTGATATGTAGTATATATTTCTTGTGCCTTTGTCGATAAAGTGTTTAATTTGGGCTAGTTGGTAAACTTTCTGTGCAATCAAGTTTGTTAGGTTATGTACGTGAGAATTCCAAGTTAAATGCTGATCAATGATGAGTCCTAGGGTTTTATGTTCATGAACATTTTCTATTGCCTTAGTCCCAGCACAAAGCTGTAGTGAAGTTTTTGTTGCATTCTGCAGTTTCTGTCTTGTAGTGATGAGCATGGATTTTGTTTTGTTGGTGTTTATCAACATACCATTTTTATTATTCCGTTTAATCAAACTGTTTATGTCATTTTGGAGCGTTGTCTGTCGTTTATTGATGTCATAGTCACTATTGTAAACAGTACAGTCGTCATGAAGAGTGCTTTAAATGTAGTGGTAGGTCGTTAATATAGGTAGCAAAGAGAAGAGGACCAAGAATGGAGCCTTGAGGAAGAGAGACAGAGTAAGAGAGAGAGTCAGAGGGACAGAGTAAGAGAGAGAGAGAGTCAGAGGGACAGAATAGAGTCGAAGAGACATAGTAAGAGAGAGAGTCAGAGGGACAGAGTAAGAGAGACACAGTAAGAAAGATGGTCAGCGAGACAGTGCAAGAAAGAGAATCAGAGAGACAGAGAGTTTCAGAGACAGAGTAAGAGAGAGTCAGCTAGACAGAGTAAAAGAGAGAGAGAGAAACAGAGTAAGAGATAGAGTCAGCGAGACAGAGTAAGAGAGAGAGAGAGAGACAGACAGAGTAAGAGAGAGAGAGAGAGTCAGCGAGACAGAGTAAGAGAGAGAATCAGAGATACAGATTAAGAAAGAGAGAGAAACTAAGACAGATTAAGAGAGAGAGTCAGAGAGAGACTGAGACAGAGTAAGAGAGAGAGTCAGAGAGACAGAGTAAGAGAGAATCAGAGAGAAAGATTGAGACAGATGAGAGAAAGAGTCAGAGAGACAGAGTAAGTGAGAGTCAGAGAGAGACTGAGACAGAGTAAGAGAGAGAATCAGAGAGACAGAGTAAGAGAGAGAGAGAGAGTCAGAGACAGAAAAAGATAGTCAGATAGACAGAGTAAAAGAGAGAGTCAGAGAAACAGAGTAAGAGAGAGAGAGAGTCAGAAAGACAGAGTAAAAGAGAGTCAGAGAGAAAGAAAAAGAGAGAGACAGACAGAGTAAGAGAGAGAAACAGAGAGAGTCAGAGAGACAGAGTAAAAGAGAGAGACAGAGAGAGTCAGAGAGACAGAGTAAGAGAGAGAGTCAGAGAGACAGAGTAAGAGAGAGAGAAACAGAGTAAGAGAGAGAGTCAGAGAGACAAAGTAAGAGAAAAAGTCAGAGAGACAGAGTAAAAGAGAGTTAGAGAGTCAGAGAGACAGAAAAAGAGAGTCAGACAGAGTAAGAAGGGGAGAGTCAGAGAGACAGAGTAAAAGAGAGTGTCAGAGAAACAGAGTAAGAGAGAGAGTCAGAGAGACAGAGCAAAAGAGAGAGAGTCAAAGAGACAGAAAAAGAGAGTCAGAGAGACAGAGTAAGAGAGGGAGAGTCAGAGAAACAGAGTAAGAGAGAGTCAGAGTGACAGAGTAAGAAAGAGAGGAGTCAGTGAGACAGAGTAAAAGAGAGAGAGAGAGAGTCAGAGAAACAAAGTAAGAGAGAGAGAGACAGAGTAAAAGAGAGAGTTAGAGAGACAGAGTAAGAGAAAGAAAAAGTAAAAGAGAGAGTCAGAGGGACATAGTAAGAGACTGAAACAGAGAGACAGGGTGAGAAGGAGAGTGAGAGAGAGGAGTGAGAGAGACAGAGAGAGTGAGAGACAAACAGAGAGTGATAGAAAGACAGTGATAGAGAAAGAGAGAGAAATTTGTTCACCTTTAGATTACTTTATATCAATAAAAGTAATCTAGACAATTTTAGTCAAATATTAACAATACAATCTTAGTCAAGTATGATCTAGGCAAATTTAGTTAAATATTATCTAGACAATTTTACTGAAATACTGTCTAGGCAAATTTAGTGACATATTATCTAGACAGTTTTAGTGACATGTTATGTAGGCAATTTAGTGAAACATTATCTGGATAATTTTTGTGATGTACACAATTTCAGTGAACTGTCTAGAGAATTTTAGGAAATATTATCTGGACAATTTTAGTGACATTTATTTAGACAATTTGATTGAAACATTATCTGGAAAAGTTTAGTGATGTGTTATCTACACATATTTTAATGAAATATTTTCTAGAAACTTTTAATATAAAATTATCTAGACACTTTTACTTAAACATTATCTAGACAATTTTAGTCTCAAATATTATCTAGATGTTTTAGTGTTATATATCAGGACAATTTTAATGAAAGATCATCTAGACAATTTTATTGAAAAATTATCCAGAAGATTTAGTGAAATATTATCTAGACGTTTTAGTGAAATTTTATCTAGAAAATTTAAATACCATCCAGATAAATTATTATCTAGATAACACTAGTTAAATATTATCTAGATGTTTGAGTTAAATGCTGTCTATATAGTCTTATGGTAATTATTATGTAGAGAATATTAGTAATTATGTATGTACTCGTACAAGAGATGAAGGAAGCAAGGCCAAGGGGTAGAGCAAGAAAGAGATGGAGAGATAAGAAGATTCAAAGGAAATTGGTGAGAGAAAATTATAAATAGAGAGGAATGGAGGAAATATAGAGGAAGAAGAACACATTAGTGAAATATAGAATACTTTCATAAACCAGACAGCAAATACTCACATAGACAGAGGCAGTAAGTACTCACATAAACCAGACAGAAAGCACTCACATAAACCAGAAAGCAATTACTCAGCAGACACAGACAGCCAGGACTCACATAGACACAATTAGTATGCCCTCACACAGGTGCAGGTAGCAGGTACTCAGATTCAAACAGGTAGTAAGTATTCAAATAGACACACAGAAAGTACTCACATGGACACAGGCAGTACGTACTCACACAGGCATACAGGAAGCACTGACATAGACACAAACAGAATGGATATACACATAGACCCAAACAGAATGGATATACACATAGACACAGACAGAATGGATATACACATAGACACAGACAGAATGGATATACACATAGACACAGACAGAATGGATATACACATAGACACAGACAGAATGGATATACACATAGACACAGACAGAATGGATATACACATAGACACAAACAGAATGGATATACACATAGACACAAACAGAGTGGATATACACATAGACACAGACAGAATGGATATACACATAGAAAAGTCTACCAGATGTAAAAGTAAAAACAGAACAAACAAAAATGAGTCCGGAAAAAATTAAATGTTTACTATCAGCTTTTGTTTCATTCAACATCCAACCCCCCAAATAGATAATTGTTTACTATCAGCTCCTCATTTATTCACGCTGCCCAACCCAAAAATAAATAAATCTTTACTATCAGCTTTTGTTTCATTCACACTCCACATCTCCCCCCCCAAATAAATAAATGTTTATTATCCGCTCTTGTTTCATTCAGCTTCCAACCCCCACCAATAAATCAATCAATGTTTACTATAAGCTCTTATGTCATTCAATCTCCCCCCCCCCCCATGAAACAAATAAATATTTACTACCACTTCTTTCATCACCCCAACAAATAAAACAAAATTTAGTACCAGCTCCTCTTTCAATCCCCCCAACAAATTAAAAAAATGTTTAGTACCAGCTCTTCTTTCATTCCCCCAACAAATAAAAAAAAATTTAATACCAGCTCTTCTTTCATTCCCCCAACAAATAAAAAAAAAATGTTTAGTACCTGCTCTTCTTTCATTCCCCCAACAAACAAATAAATATTTACTATCAGCTCTTCTTTCATCTCCCCAACAAATAAAAAAAATGTTTAGTACCAGCTCTTCTTTCATTTCCCCAACAAATAAAAAAAAAATGTTTAGTACCTGCTCTTCTTTTATACCCCCAACAAATAAAAAAAATGTTTAGTACCTGCTCTTCTTTTATACCCCCAACAAATCAATAAATATTTACTATCAGCTCTTGTTTAATCACCCCCCCCCCCCCCAATTATGTTTAATATCGGCTCCTGGTTCATTCCCTACCACACATATGTAAATGTTTACAATAGCTCTTCTTTCATTCTCTCCCCCCACCCCAAAAATAAAAAAATATTTATTATCTCCTCTTGTTTCATTCCCCCCCCCCTCCAAATATAAATAAATATTTACTGTCAGCTCTTGTTTCATTCAAACTCCATCCCCCAATAAATAAATGTTTACTATCAGCTCTTGTTTAATGCAACCTAATCCTCCAAATAAATAAACTAAATCAACTAAATCAAGTGTGTGGGAAGAATGAAAGATGGAGTGATGAAGAGCAGAATGTAAGACGGGCCTGGTGCCCAATTCTTTACCCTTTAAAAATAAAGATTATTCATCCATTCATTCATTCATTCAACCTTCCCCCCCCCCCAAAAAAAAAATAAATGTTTACTACAAATTCTTCTTTCATTCTCCCCAACAAATAAAAAAATGTTTACTTCAAGCTCTTCTTTTATTCTCCCTAGCAAATAAAAAAATGTTTACTTCAAGCTCTTCTTTCATACCCCCAACAAATAAATAAATGTTTACTACAAGCTTGTATTTCATACCCCCAACAAACAAATAAATAAATGTTTACTACAAGCTCTTCTTTCATACCCCCAACAAACAAATAAATAAATGTTTACTACAAGCTCTTCTTTCATACCCCCAACAAACAAATAAATAAATGTTTACTACAACCTCATATTATCAACTATTATCTTCTTTCATTCCCACCAAAAAATAAATAAATGTTTACTATCAGCTCTTCTTTCTTATCCTCAATAAATAAATAAATGTTTACTACAAGCTCTTCTTTCATCCCCCAAACAAATAAATAAATGTTTACTACAAGCTCTTCTTTCATATGCCCAACAAATAAATAAATGTTTACTACAAGCTCTTCTTTCATATGCCCAACAAATAAATAAATGTTTACTACAAGCTCTTCTTTCATATGCCCAACAAATAAATAAATGTTTACTACAAGCTCTTCTTTCATTCCCCCAAACAAATAAATAAATGTTTACTACAAGCTCTTCTTTCATACCCCCAACAAACAAATAAATAAATGTTTACTACAAGCTCTTCTTTCATCCGATCATCATCATCAGGTGTCGTGCATGCTGGCGATGGCTATTATGCTTCTTTAGAGTACACGATCCTTCCTGTAGGCCATCAGTTCAGTTGGTGATCTCCTCTCACACCATCCTGTCAGACTGTCCAGTATCATTTCTCTTGGTTTTCCTCTTCATCTTCTTCCTTCTATTTTTCCTGTTGTTATAATATTTTCAATGCCCCCTCCTCTCATTGCATGTCCTATGAAAGTACATTGTCTCTCTCTTATCTTTTTGACAAGGTTTTTTGTCTCTCCAGCTCTTCTCATACATTCTTCATTAGTTATTTTTGCTGTCCAGGGGATTCGCAACATTTTTCTAATAAACCACATTTCTTGTTTCATCCCCTGCAAACAAATAAATAAATGTTTACTATCAGTTTTTCTATATTGCTTTCTAATACCAAAAAAAATCTATCTTGTGAAAGCAATACAGAACATCTCTGATAGATGTAAGGACATATAGGGGTGCAGATGTTAACAGTGATCACAACCTGTGCATAGGGAAAATAAAACTAAAACTGAAAAGCCAACACAAGAAATCAATACACAGAAAGATAAAAAGCCACAGCCTACAAGAGAATACTAACAGTGATTTCAATCAGGAACTTGCCAATCATTCCAAAACACCCAGTGAAGTAGAGGAAACAGGTATAGATGAATTATGGAATTCTTACAGCACAGCCATAATCACAGCAGCAAAAGCAAGCACTGGACTGAAAAAACCAAATAGAAAAGCATGGATATCAGAAAACACATGGAAGTGCATACATGAAAGATGAGCAGCCAAATTAGACATGTTGAATGTAAAAACAGACCTTGGAAAAGATCTGGCGAAAGCAACATACAAAGAAATAGACAAGAAAGTAAAAAGTTCAGCTAGAAGGGATAAAAGATAATACATAGACAATATGGCGAAATAGGCAGAGAAAGCAGCAAAAACAGGAGACAGCAAAACTTTATATAACATACAAAAGAGGCTAACAGGTACTATTACTTCTAAAGAAAGACCAATCCTTAGCAAAACTGGCACATTAATAACATCAAGTAAAGATGGGCTGAACACTTCCAAGAAATACTTAATCGACCACACCGAAAAGAATTGTTAAACCTTGAAACTGACTTACAAGCCCCACAACTAAATGTCAACCTAGATGAAATTAAATTGCATGAAATTGAAACAGCAGTGAATTTAATGGCTAACAACAAAGCTGCAAGTGAAGATGAAATAACAGTCGAAATGTTAAAAGCTATGAATAGTGACAACATGAGACAACTACAGAGAATGTTTAATAAGATTTGGAAAGAAGAAAAGGTCCCTTCTAAATGGAAAAAAAGGAATCATTGTTAAAATACTAAAAAAAGGCAACCTTAGTGACTGCAACAATAGGAGAGGAGTAACCTTAATATCACTTGTGTGAAAAGTATTTTGCAAGGTCATTTTGAATAGACTTAAAGATATAGTGGATACTGCAATGAGAGAAGAACAAGCAGGATTTTGAAAAGGGAGAAGCTGTCTCGACCAGATCTTTACTCTAAGAATAATACTTGAAGAACATATTGAAAAGCAGAAACCATTAATACAGAACATCATAGATTTTAAAAAGGCATTTGATAGCATACACAGAGATTCATTATGGAGAAATTTAAGTCTATATGGAATACCATCTAAAATTGTCAACATCATTAAAGACTTCTACAGTGTATATGTTTGTGCAGTCAAGACAGAAGAAAGGATGAGTGAATGGTTCCAGATTGAAACAGGTGTGAAACAAGGATGTATACTGTATCCTTTACTTTTTGGAATTACAATAGACTTCATAATGAAAAAATGCTGCACAGGTAACACAGGTATTGACTGGGTACATGGGACCCAACTAGAAGATCTTGATTTTGCTGATGACATAACTTTTATCAGTAACAATGTGAATTCCATGCAAGGAAAAACAAATAGCCTGTCTTCACTGGCTAGCAAAATAGGACTTGAAATTAACAAGGACAAAACAAAAATAATGAAAATTCCCTTCATCAAAATGGAAGAATTCATATAGAAGGGACAGATACTGAAGAAGCCAAACAATTTGCATACCTTGGCAGCTACATAGACCAGGATGGTGACACTAGAAAGGAAGTTAAAATTAGACTTGCAAAAGCAGCATCAATCTTCAAGAATCTTGAGAAGATATGGAATTCCAAAGTTATAAGCACAAAAACCAAGTTAAGACTATTCAAGTCAAATGTAATATCCACCCTCATTTATGCATGTGAAAGCTGGAAAACAACTAAAGAAACAGAAAAGAAATTAGACTCTTTTGAAAACAAATGCCTAAGGAAAATACTCGGCATCAAGTGGAACAAATTCAAGAACAATGCAGAGATAAGACAGATGACTGAACAACAACCAGTCTCATGAGTGATCAGGAAAAGGAGATGGACATATGTTGGTCACTTGATGAGAAGAAACGATCAGAGAATCCCAGAACACGCTATCAAGTGGAACACAACAGGCCAAAGAAAAAGAGGCAGATCGCATGAATCTCTAAAGAGGACATTGTTAAGAGAGGCCAAACTAATAGGCATAAAATCCCTTGATGAGGTTGAAAGACTCGCGAAGACAGGAAAACTTGGCGAACTACCTTGCGAGCCCTATGTTACGTCTAACGGTACGGGAAGGATATAAGATGTAAGATAAGATCAGCTCTTGTTTCATTCTTTCAACCCCCCCCCTCCCCCACTTCCAAGTAAAGAATGTTTTTCTGTCAGCTCCTGTATCATTCTGCTCCCCTACAACTAAATAAATAATGTTTACTATCAGCTCTTGTATCATTCTGCTCCCCTACAACTAAATAAATAATGTTTACTATCAGCTCTTGTTTTATTCCCCCCCCCCCACTAAATAAATAATGTTTACTATAAGCTCTTGTATCATTCTGCTCCCCTACAACTAAATAAATAATGTTTACTATCAGCTCTTGTTTTATTCCCCCCCCCACTAAATAAATAATGCTTACTATAAGCTCTTGTATCATTCTGCTCCCCTACAACTAAATAAATAATGTTTACTATCAGCTCTTGTATCATTCTGCTCCCCTACAACTAAATAAATAATGTTTACTATCAGCTCTTGTATCATTCTGCTCCCCTACAACTAAATAAATAATGTTTACTATCAGCTCTTGTATCATTCTGCTCCCCTACAACTAAATAAATAATGTTTACTATCAGCTTGTGTAGCATTCTGCTCCCCTACAACTAAATAAATAATGTTTACTATCAGCTTGTGTATCATTCTGCTCCCCTACAACTAAATAAATGTTTACTATCAGCTCTTGTTTCATTCCATTCCCCCCCCCCCCCGAAATAAATAAATGTGCTCTTGTATCAAACCCATATCCACCCCCCATCCCCGCACAAATAAGTAAATGTTTATTGTCAGCTTTTGTTTCCTTCCCCTTCCCCACCCCCAATAAATAAATGTTTATTGTCAGCTTTTGTTTCCTTCCTCTTCCCCACCCCCAATAAATAAATGTTTATTGTCAGCTTTTGTTTCCTTCCCCTTCCCCACCCTCAATAAGTAAATGTTTATTGTCAGCTTTAGTTTCCTTCCCCTTCCCCACCCCCAATAAGTAAATGTTTATTGTCAGCTTTTGTTTACTTCCCCTTCCCCACCCCCAATAAATAAATGTTTATTGTCAGCTTTTGTTTACTTCCCCTTCCCCACCCCCAATAAATAAATGTTTATTGTCAGCTTTTGTTTACTTCCCCTTCCCCACCCCCAATAAGTAAATGTTTATTGTCAGCTTTTGTTTACTTCCCCTTCCCCACCCCCAATAAATAAATGTTTATTGTCAGCTTTTGTTTACTTCCCCTTCCCCACCCCCAATAAATAAATGTTTATTGTCAGCTTTTGTTTACTTCCCCTTCCCCACCCCCAATAAATAAATGTTTATTGTCAGCTTTTGTTTACTTCCCCTTCCCCACCCCCAATAAATAAATGTTTATTGTCAGCTTTTGTTTCCTTCCCCTTCCCCACCCCCAATAAATAAATGTTTATTGTCAGCTTTTGTTTCCTTCCCCTTCCCCACACCCAATAAATAAATGTTTATTGTCAGCGTTAGTTTCCTTCCCCTTCCCCACCCCCAATAAATAAATGTTTACTATCAGCTCTTGTTTCACTCCATTCCCCCAAAACAAATTTTAAAAAAAGAAAGAAAAAAAAAACACAGCGCTATCTCCCGCAGCCAGAAAAATAAATAAATAAATAAAACAGATAAGACGGAGGTTCAAGCTAACGCTGGAAAAGAAGAAAGTTCCCGCTTTCCAGACATCTTCTGAAAGAATTAAGAACCAAATGTGAAAACAAAATAGAACACACAAAAAAAAATGCTCCCGGAATGTTAAAATTCAGAAAATAGTCTGACAACAAATATTTGCTCTCAGAATATTAACATTCACAAGATAACATGGCGAGAAAAACTGAGCACAGACGGTTAAAATTCAGAAGATAATCTGAAATAAAAACTGAGCACAGAATGTTAACATTGAGAAGATAATCTGGCAAGAAAAACTACTCTAATAAAGTTAACATTCAGAACATAATCTGACAGGAAATCTTCATTTTATATCCTTCCCGTGGCGTTAAATGTCACATAGGGCTCGTAAAGTAGTTCGCCAACTTTTCCTGTCTTCGGCAAGTTTTTCAACCTCTTCAAGGGATTTTATGCCTGCTAATTTGGCCCCTCTTAACAATGTCCTCTTCAGAGTTTCACGTGGTCTGCCTCTTTTTCTTTGGCCTGTTGTGTTCCACTTGATAGCTTGTTTTGGGATTCTCTGATCATTTCTTCTCATCAAGTGACCAAAATATGTCCATCTCCTTTTCCTGATCACCCATGAGACTAGTTGTTGTTTACTCATCTGTCTTATCTCTGCATTGTTCCTGAATTCGTTCCACTTGATGCCAAGTATTTTCTTTAGGCATTTGTTTTCAAAAGAGTCTAATCTCTTCTCTATTTCCAGCTTTCGCATGCATATATGAGGGTGGATATTACATTTGAATTGAATAGTCTTAACTTGTTTTTTGTGCTTATAACTTTGGAATTCCATATCTTCTCAAGATTCTTGAAGATCGATGCTGCTTTTGCAATTCGGATTCTAACTTCCTTTCTGGTGTCACCATCCTGGTCTATGTAGCTGCCAAGGTATGCAAATTGTTTGGCTTCTTCAGTATCTGTCCCTTCTATATGAATTCTTCCATTTTGATTAAGGGGAATTTTCATTATTTTTGTTTTGTCCTTGTTAATTTCAAGTCCTATTCTGCTAGCCAGTGAAGACAGGCTATCTGTTTTTTCTTGCATGCAATTCACATTGTTACTGATAAGAGTTATGACATCAGCAAAATCAAGATCTTCTAGTTGGGTCCCATGTACCCAGTCAATACCTGTGTTACCTGTGCAGCATTTTTTCATTATGAAGTCTATTGTAATTCCAAAAAGTAAAGGATACAGTATACATCCTTATTTCACACCTGTTTCAATCTGGAACCATTCACTCATCCCTTCTTCTGTCTTGACTGCACAAACATTGTAGAAGTCCTTAATGATGTTGAAAATTTTAGACGGTATTCCATATAGACTTAAAATTCTCCATAATGAATCTCTGTGTATGCTATCCAATAACTTTTTAAAACTCTTTCCCTGCGTTTGGTCGATATAGCGACTCTTCCGGTATCCCGAAGCTACCGTATTGTCATTATAGTGACAATTGTTTGTTTCATTAAAACAACCGGTGTAACATTTAGATTGTACATATTTCGTCCGCGATTCCGGTGACACTTTTCAAAATGGCGAAAGAGTGCCTAGTTACGAGCGATGCCGAGCGAGAAAAAGGACGAGAAGCATGGAAATTTTTCAATTTTTGACAATGTAGATAGGGGTATGGACATAGCCTATGGCGACCCCGCTGCTCTTGAATGTTTTCTACGTAGATTTAGACATATTTAGACGACTGGAGAAGTAGTTAGGAGTTATTTCAGACATTAATTTGGCGAGAATGCAACATAGAATCAGAATACGAGATCGACAAGTAGATCTACACATCTCAGATGGTAAGTAGTGGTAAGTAGAGCCGATCTAGACCTCGCCGATGGTGAGCTGGCCCGAAAGTGTGAAACTCACGGACACAAAACAGAAAGTTGTAGTGCACACATGTCTAGAAAGTTGTAGTACACATATGTCTAGAAAGTTGTAGTACACACATGTCTAGAAAGTGGGGTGATTTATTCTGTCAACGTTCTTACACACCCTGCAGGTTCCATATTTCAGAGAAGCAACAGACAGGAAGAAATACACAGCCAAATCTTCTTATCTCATTGCTTGTAATAGTGACCAGTTCGTTTTCACTCACATAACATCAGTCAGAAAATTTCTTCATCACTGGGAGAAAATATATCTGCACTTTTTTATGCATAAACTAACAGAAATGTAACCAGTTTATCATTTTGTTCAAGACGGGGCTGACAGAAATGTAACTAGTTTACCATCTTGTACAAGACGGGGCTGACAGAAATGTGACTAGTTTACCATCTTGTACAAGACGTGGCTGACAGAAATGTAACTAGTTTACCATCTTGTACAAGACGGGGCTGACAGAAATGTAACAGATAAAAGGGAGGCGACTACAGTAAAACTGGTTCTAATAATAATGGTAGATAGAGGTGTGGGTGCAGTTTTACAAGGTAGGAGGAGGAGTGAGTAAGTGAGAAAAAATTAATAGAAAGTGTGAGAACGAGATGAGAATGTATAAATGAAAAAACATACAACATCCGATATTTCGGCGTGAGCTTTTATCGAGGATTACATACACAAACGAGACAAAAAAAAACGTATAACACCTTCTCCTCTGTTGCCCTTCCCCCCTCCTTCCCCCACCTGTTTCCCTCCCTATCTCCACCTCTTCTTTAGGATTGGTTCTATCGGCTTATCCTTTGTGTGGCCCCACATGATCTCTATGTCTCGTCTATGGGACACGTATTTCTCTTTGTTTCCTACTTCTGGAGGTTGCCACATTAAGATAAGTTTTTCGTTTAGTTATACAGGTACAATCTTAACAACTTATGATAAGCAGACGACACAGTTCTGATTGCTAAAAGTGAAGGGGAGCTACAGGCTCTACTGGACGTCATGGTTCGTGAAAGTAAAAGTCTCAGCCTGAACAAAAAGAAGTTTTACGTGATGATCATCTCAAAGAAAAGAATACCACCAAAATATAGCATTACCATCGATGGCACAGAACTGAAACAAGTTGATAGATTCAAATACTTAGAAACAATTATAACAGCTGATGGGAAATGTCACAATGAAATAAAAGCAGACGTGCTCAGGCCAAGTCAGCATTCTAGACAATGAGAAACATCTTGTGCAACAGATCCATGTCAATGGAAACAAAATTCCGAGTACTTAAATGTTACATCGAGCCAATTTTGTTTTATGGGTGTGAAGCATGGTCTATGAATAAGAGAGTACAGCAAGAAATGGAGGCCATGTAGATGTGATTTATAAGAAGGATGTTGAAGGTACTATGGACAGCCAAGAAAACCAATGAAGACGTCTTAAGAGAGGCTGGAGTTAAAAAGCAAATTATAGCAAAGATCAGAGGCAGACAAGCGAAATTTGTAGGACATTTCCTGAGAAGAGGAAAATTGGAACATACTGTGGCAACTGGAAAAAACTGAGGGAAGAAGAGACAGATGAAGACAGACAGAGAAGTTACTGGATGGGCTGTCGGTGTGGCTAGGAAGAAGGTTACCGGCGGATGTCATAATCAAGTCTAAAGTCAGGGAATTGTGAAGAGAAATGATCGCCTACGCCATACGCCATGGAACTTGAATTGAATACTATTTTTTTTTTGGCTCGTTTATATATGTAATCCTCAAAAAAGGCTCAGGCCGAAATATCGGATGTTGTATGTTTTTCATTTATACATTGTCATCTCACTCTCATACTTACTATTCGTTTTTTTCCCTCACTCTTCTGGCTTGACTCACTTCCTCTGCCATCTTGTAAAACTGCACTATACACCTCTATCTACCTTTATCGACAGAAATGTAACCATTTTATCATCTTGTACAAGACAAGGCTGAGAGAAATGTAACCAGTTTACCATCTTGTACAAGACAAGGTTGAGAGAAATGTAACCAGTTTACCATCTTGTACAAGACAAGGCTGAGAGAAATGTAACCAGTTTACCATCTTGTACAAGACGGGGCTGACAGAAATGTAACCAGTTTACCATCTTGTACAAGACAAGGTTGAGAGAAATGTAACCAGTTTACCATCTTGTACAAGACAAGATTGAGAGAAATGTAACCAGTTTACCATCTTGTACAAGACGGGGCTGAGAGAAATGTAACCAGTTTACCATCTTATACAAGACAAGGTTGAGAGAAATGTAACCAGTTTACCATCTTATACAAGACAAGGTTGAGAGAAATGTAACCAGTTTACTATCTTGTACAAGACAAGGTTGAGAGAAATGTAACCAGTTTACCATCTTATACAAGACAAGGGTGAGAGAAATGTAACCAGTTTACCATCTTGTACAAGACGGGGCTGAGAGAAATGTAACCAGTTTACCATCTTGTACAAGACGGGGCTGAGAGAAATGTAACCAGTTTACCATCTTGTACAAGACAAGGTTGAGAGAAATGTAACCAGTTTACCATCTTGTACAAGACGGGGCTGAGAGAAATGTAACCAGTTTACCATCTTGTACAAGACAAGGTTGAGAGAAATGTAACCAGTTTACCATCTTGTACAAGACGGGGCTGAGAGAAATGTAACCAGTTTACCATCTTGTACAAGACGGGGCTGAGAGAAATGTAACCAGTTTACCATCTTGTACAAGACAAGGTTGAGAGAAATGTAACCAGTTTACCATCTTGTACAAGACGGGGCTGAGAGAAATGTAACCAGTTTACCATCTTGTACAAGACAAGGTTGAGAGAAATGTAACCAGTTTACCATCTTGTACAAGACAAGGTTGAGAGAAATGTAACCAGTTTACCATCTTGTACAAGACAAGGTTGAGAGAAATGTAACCAGTTTACCATCTTGTACAAGACAAGGTTGAGAGAAATGTAACCAGTTTACCATCTTGTACAAGACAAGGTTGAGAGAAATGTAACCAGTTTACCATCTTGTACAAGACGGGGCTGACAGTTATATTCATGTGAACAGTTTCAGACAACTCATGACAAGCTGCCTGAAGCTGAGCACATAGTTTCTGATCTAGCCAGCGGGTTATTGTCCCTGATAGTCTGGGTGACTGTGTCTTTCCACAACCTCCTGTCACATTTGAGAATAATATGGTTGGCACTCTACTCTAGTTCCAGGAGAAGCCATGTTCCAAGTTCTGCGAGTGAGTTAAATGTAGCGTCGGGTAGTGTGGTTGTTGAATCTGGTTGTGTGGTTGTTGAATCTGGTAGTGTGGTTGTTGAATCTGGTAGTGTGGTTGTTGAATCTGTTAGTGTGGTTGTTGAATCTGGTAGTGTGGTTGTTGAATCTGTTATGTGGTTGTTGAATCTGTTAGTGTGATTGTTGAATCTGGTAGTGTGGTTATTGAATCTGGTAGTGTGGTTGTTGAATCTGGTAGTGTGGTTGTTGAATCTGTAGTGTGGTTGTTGAATCTGGTAGTGTGGTTATTGAATCTGGTAGTGTGGTTGTTGAATCTGGTAGTGTGGTTGAATGTAGCATCCGGTAATGTGATGAAATTTAGCATCTAATAATGTGATTGAATGTAGCATCTGGTAATGAAGTTGAATGTAGCATCTGGTAACGTGATGAAATGTAGCATCTGATAATGTGATTGAATGTAGAATCGAGTAATGTGGTTGAATGTAGTAGCAACCTGTATCATAAAGGACGACACGTTCAGATCATTTTGTGTCCGTTAATTTCTCTTTTAAGAGTTCAAGAAATTGCTATAAGCAGAAAGACATAGCGGGGGAAAAAAGCTGAAATCAAAATGTTATTCAGGATTAGATTTAGTGTGAGAAATTAGAACTAGAAATAGATGGACCGAAGTGAGATACATCATTAAGTGTTCAATCATTGTTAACTTACAATGACAGACATCATTAACGGCCAGAACTTTCCTCTCAATTACTCACTAAAAGTTTTAATAACGTGCTTGATAGTGACTTTGTGTGTACAGTTATATCCATGGTTTTATATACTTATATCCTTGGTTTTATATACTTATATCCTTGGTTTTATATACTTATATCCTTGGTTTTATATACTTATATTTTTAGTTTTATATACTTATATCCTTGGTTTATGTACTTATATCCTTGGTTTTATAAACTTATATCCTTGGTTTTATACACTTATACACTATTTTTATGTGTTGTAATGCCCTCCTCCACAGTTCACTTAATTTCCACAGAGTAGAGTAAAATATGCTGGTAATTTGCCTCAAGAAAACTTTTGAAGTGAAGTTTCTTTACTCAAAGTTCCCGAGTTTTCTTTGTAAAAGTGCACGCAGAGATGACGAGAAATGTGACAACAAAGCCTCCCTTATCGTCGCATGTTGTTCTGCTTAGCCTGCCGCGTGGATTCTCAGCGCCAGAAATGGCCAGAATTATTTTTGTGTTGAATCCAGGCGCACATTTGATGAACTTTCCGCTGATTTAATAAACCAGGCCAAAGTGAGCCAGCTGTTCTTACTTAAGACAGCGGCATCCACGTGCAACATGTTACTGGATGTGATGGATTCTCACAACAGGCACTGAACAAATTATAAAACATTTGCTGTAACTTGTAACAGACATCCCGTAACAGTGATTTTCAAATGCTTTCTTTTCTGTATACATGCGAACACAGGGGTTCTCACGTTTTCAAATTCAAGATTTCTCCAGTCTTCTCGCAATCTTCTAGTTCCTTTAAAGGGTTATTTTAGATGCGCTCGAAGTTGTGTTATCTGCTAGAAGTTATGTTATTGTAGATGTGCTGGAAATTATGTTATTGTTGATGTGCTAAGAGTTATGTTAATATAGAAGTGCTGGAAGTTATATTATTATAGATATGCTGGAAGTTATGTTATTGTAGATGTGCTGGAAGTTATGTTATTGTAGATGAGCTGGAAGTTATGTTATCTACGAGGGACGTTCAGAGAGTAATGTACCACATCGTTTTTCTCATGTGCTGTTTATTAAAAAAGCATGAAATTTATACACACTATACATGGGTATATTATGTAAAAATCAGTACTGTTCAACATAATCCCCATCAACTTGTACGGCTTTACGGCACCGTGAAACAAGTGCGTGTATTCCTAACCCGCACCAGATTTTCTCTTGATTATGTAGCCATTTCTTCGCTGCATGAATCATTCCTTCGTCATCTTCAAATCTTACCCCTCGGAGTGCATCTTTAAGTGGACTAAACAAATTGAAATCAGAGGGTGCCAAATCTGGACTATAAGGTGGATGGGGGTAGTACAGTCCAACCCAATTTGGTGATTGCTTCCCGTGTTGCCAGACTTGTTTGAGTGCGCGATTTGTCGTAAAAGAGAAGCAGGTCTGCTGGATTCTTATGCGGCCGAACTCTGCGAAAACGTTGATTGAGTTTTTTCACTGTCTTAATGTAAGCTTGCGAATTGATTGTCTCTCCTCTTGCCATAACATCCACAAGAATCACATCTTCAATGTCCCAAAAGGCAACGCATTTCAATATTTCTGCCTTGGTGGCTGTGGCAGGACGTCCACTGCGCGGCCGATCATACAACTCCTTATCTCCACTTATTGATTCTTTGATTCTCTGAACCCAGTGACTGACTGTACTCCTGTCGACTGCAAAACTTCCATACACATCAAATAGACGCTTGTGAATGTTCACAACAGTTTCTTTTTCTGCAACGAGAAATTCTATCACAATTCGCTGCTTATACCACAGGTTGCTAACGCGCTCCATTTCAACGGTTATGGCAGCCATATTCTTTGGCCAGTTGCAGTGCAATTTGGTTCACACAATCGGTACATGCCATATTTAAAGTGTGCAAAATTTCATGCTTATATCTTCATTATTAGTTGAAGAAAACGATGTGGTGCATTACTTTCTGAACTCCACTAATAGTTCATTTAAAACGTTATTGAAGATATACTGGAAGTTATGTTATTGTATATGTACTAGAAGTTATGTTATTGTAGATATGCTGGAAGTTATGTTATTTAGATGTGCTGGAAGTTATGTTATCTAGTTCCTTTAAAGAGTTATTATAGATGTGCTGGAAGTTATGTTATAAATGACTACACATTAATTTTTAAAGAAATCATTGGTCAATGTGAACAATAACAATAATAATAATAATAATAATAATAATAACAATAATGATTCTTTCCTTAAGGTGTTAGCGTTTGAAATATTTCCTGCAGCATACATTGTAGATATGTAATTTCTGTCTGATAGTTTCTGTGTCTACTCTCTGTCCTGACAATTTGTCGTCCTACTTTTGGAGGGTGGGGTCCTTATATTTTGAGAACTACCATCATAAACAGTTGAATATTTGACTTCTGCTTTCTAGCAAGTACTGTCAGCCATGACCTAATTACGTTCTTACATTATGCATCCCCCCACCCCCAACAAAAATGCCCACACCCCCACTTACTGCCACACATTCAGATGTAAGATGTACAAGTATTTACGTACATCGATGTAAGGTGTACAAGTATTTACGTACATCGATGTAAGATGTACAAGTATTTACGTACATCGATGTAAGGTGTACAAGTATTTACGTACATTGATGTAAGGTGTACAAGTATTTACGTACACCGATGTAAGGTGTACAAGTATTTACGTACACCAATGTAAGATGTACAAGTATTTACGTACATTGATGTAAGGTGTACAAGTATTTACGTACATCGATGTAAGGTGTACAAGTATTTACGTACACCAATGTAAGATGTACACGTATTTACGTACATCAATGTAAGATGTACTAGTTATTGATGCTCAAGCGTGCATATAAATTAATATAAGTAGATATAGCAGTTGCTGATGCATAAAGGTGTATATATAGACATAAGAAGATGTACAGCTGTTGATGATAAGAGTGTATAGATATAAGAAGATGTATAGCTGTTGATGTGTACACACAGATATAAGAGGATGTACAGCTGTTGATGTGTACACATATAGATATAAAAAGATGTACAACTGTAGATAATAACAATACATACAAATGTAATTAACAAACTCTGACATTCATCTCTTAGTCCCATATCCATATACATGACATTCTCACACAGTTCTTGTCTACATACTATCACAAATATGAACTCACCATATACATGTAATAACACACTCAGAGGCTCTTTACAGTAGAACATTTTGCATTACATAAAAATTATAATTTTAGACTCTAGCTGTTAGACATTTGCCTTAAGTCTACAGTTACTACACATTTGTCTTATGTGTACAGCTACTAGAAATGTGCCTTACGTCTACAGCTACTACACATTTTCCTTAAGTCTACAGCTGCTACACATTTGCCTTAAATCTACAACTACTAGTCATTTGCCTTATGTCTACAGTTACTACACATTTGCCTTAAGTCTACATCTACCAGGCATTTGCTTTAATTCTAAACCTACTAGAGATTTGCCTAAGTCTACAGCTGCTATACATCTGCCTTAAATCTACAGCTACTAGAAATGTGCCTTAAGTCTAAACCTACTACACATTTGTCTAAAGTCTACAGCTAATACACATTTACCTTACGTCTATAGCCACTACACATTTCCCTTAAGTCTACAGCTACTACACATTTGCCTTAAGTCTACAGCTACTACGCATTTGCCTTAAGTCTACAACTACTAGTCATTTGCTTATGTCTACATTTACTACACATTTGCCTTAAGTCTACATCTAACAGACATTTGCCTTAATTCTAAACCTACTAGAGATCTGCCTTAAGTCTGCAGTTACTACATATTTGCCTGAAGTCTACAGCTACTAAACATCTGCCTTAAGTCTACAGTTACTAAAACATTTGCCTTAAGTTTACAGCTAATATAAATGTGCCTTAAGTATACAGCTACTAAATATTTATCTTAAGTCTACAGCTACTACACATTTGCCTTAAGTCTACAGCTACTACGCATTTGCTTTAAGTCTACAACTACTAGTCGTTTGCTTTATGTCTACATCAACTACATATTTGCATTAAGTCTACATTTACCAGGCATTTGCCTTAAGTCTACAGCTTCTAGAGATTTGCCTTAATCTACAGCTACTAGGCATCTGGCTTAAGTTTACACTTAATATATAAGTGACTTAAGTCTATAGCTACTACAAATATGCCTTAAATCTACAGATACTAGACATTTGCCTTAATTCTACAGCTACTATACAACTGCCTTAAGTCTACACCTACCAGATACTTGGCCTGAGTCTTTATCTGCTAGACACTTGCGGTACTTCTATAACTACTAGACACTTGCCGTACTTCTATAACTACTAGACACTTGCCGTACTTCTATAACTACTAGACACTTGCCGTACTTCTATAACTACTAGACACTTGCCGTACTTCTATAACTACTAGACACTTGCCGTACTTCTATAACTACTAGACACTTGCCGTACTTCTATAACTACTAGACACTTGCCGTACTTCTATAACTACTAGACACTTGCCGTACTTCTATAACTACTAGACACTTGCCGTACTTCTATAACTACTAGACACTTGCCGTACTTCTATAACTACTAGACACTTGCCGTACTTCTATAACTACTAGACACTTGCCGTACTTCTATAACTACTAGACACTTGCCGTACTTCTATAACTACTAGACACTTGCCGTACTTCTATAACTACTAGACACTTGCCCTAAGTATACAACTACCAGACACTTACCCTAATTATTTAGCTAGCAGGATAGAATATTAAGGAGCTATAAAACCAATATTAAACATATATTGACAGAGTCTGAACTTGTA
The DNA here is from genome assembly GCA_009760885.1 of Achatina immaculata. NCBI lineage: Eukaryota > Metazoa > Mollusca > Gastropoda > Stylommatophora > Achatinidae > Lissachatina > Lissachatina immaculata. The sequence continues at coordinate 66,157,367 of CM019713.1, read as the reverse complement.
AGTGCAGAGCATGAAATAGAATGGTAGGGTATTGTACAGGTCTGCAGCAGAATAAGTAAAGATTTTCTTGTACAAGTCAAGTCTTAGTTTTGGTAGGAGACAGTTGGCCATATTTAGGGTTAGATGTAAGCAGTCACCACAAACTTTGTCACTGGTGTAAATTGTGTTGTCATTGTCATTGATGTAAATTGTGTTGTCTCTGTCACTGGTGTAAATTGTGTAGTCTCTGTCACTGGTGTAAATTGTCTCTATCACTGGTGTATACTGTGAAGTCTTTGTGACTTGTGTAAACTGTGAAGTTCTTGTTGTTACTGATGTAAATTGTGAAGTCTTTGGCAGAAATGATCACAAAAGTATGTAGCAGTTGACATGTGTGTTGTCTGTACTATGTAAGAACGTTGATGTGTATGTGTGCCATGCATGCTTGAAAATTTGTGTAGAAATAATGGAATGTACCAGCTGTTGAAATGTAAAACTGAAAATGATATTGATCGTTCAAAACGGACATAGTGACACAGCGATCATTTCAGAGACAAATCATCTTAGTCGGTGACACAAAGTTGAAGGTTAAATTCCTATTACATAAGCAGCGGTTTTAAAATAGGCAGCGGCAAGCAGACAGACATACAGACAGGCAAGCAGACAGACATACAGACAGGTAAGCAGACAGACATACAGACAGGCAAGCAGACAGACATACAGACAGGCAAGCAGACAGACATACAGACAGGCAAGCAGACAGACATACAGACAGGCAAGCAGATAGATAGATAGATAGATAGATAGATAGATAGATAGATAGATAGATAGATAGATAGATAGATAGATAGATAGATAGATAGATAGATAGATAGATCATAAGCAACCTAAAACCAGGAGCAGATGTTCCACGACGAAACTCCAGAATGTCACTTTATTTCTCCAGTTTATCTCTGGGGAATAGTGCGCTGTTCTTTGAAAGTGAAATGATGTAACTGAAAAAAAACATGTGCTTCCCGCCCATTCTTTCATTTTTTTTATCTAGCTTCGAAAAAGGATTACAAACTTCACATGCTGGCAATATCAACATTCATTATTTGTGATGTAAAACGAAAGGCTTCGGATAAGAGCATCAAGTTGAATCTGAAGTACCACATGACAAACTGGAAGATCCTGCAAGCTTTCTATTTCTTCAGTGATAATATATTTCAACAGAAATAACAACAACAACAACAACAACAACGACAACAACAGCAACGACAACAACAGCAACAACAACAGCAGCACCAACAACAGCAACAACAGCACCAACAACAACAGCAACAGTAACAACAACAACAGCAGCAACAGTAACAACAACAGCAGCAACAACAACAGCACCAACAACAACAGCAACAGTAACAACAACAGCAGCAACAACAACAGCACCAACAACAACAACAGCACCAACAACACAAACAGCACCAACAACAACAACAACAGCACCAACAACAACAACAACAGCAGCACCAACAACAACAGCGCCAACAACAGCAACAACAACAACAGCACAACAACAACAACAGCACAACAACAACAACAAAAGCACCAACAACAACAGCACCAACAACAACAGCAACAACAACAGCAGCAGCAACAACAGCACCAACACTTGCCGTACTTCTATAACTACTAGACACTTGCCGTACTTCTATAACTACTAGACACTTGCCGTACTTCTATAACTACTAGACACTTGCCCTAAGTATACAACTACCAGACACTTACCCTAATTATTTAGCTAGCAGGATAGAATATTAAGGAGCTATAAAACCAATATTAAACATATATTGACAGAGTCTGAACTTGTAAGTGCAGAGCATGAAATAGAATGGTAGGGTATTGTACAGGTCTGCAGCAGAATAAGTAAAGATTTTCTTGTACAAGTCAAGTCTTAGTTTTGGTAGGAGACAGTTGGCCATATTTAGGGTTAGATGTAAGCAGTCACCACAAACTTTGTCACTGGTGTAAATTGTGTTGTCATTGTCATTGATGTAAATTGTGTTGTCTCTGTCACTGGTGTAAATTGTGTAGTCTCTGTCACTGGTGTAAATTGTCTCTATCACTGGTGTATACTGTGAAGTCTTTGTGACTTGTGTAAACTGTGAAGTTCTTGTTGTTACTGATGTAAATTGTGAAGTCTTTGGCAGAAATGATCACAAAAGTATGTAGCAGTTGACATGTGTGTTGTCTGTACTATGTAAGAACGTTGATGTGTATGTGTGCCATGCATGCTTGAAAATTTGTGTAGAAATAATGGAATGTACCAGCTGTTGAAATGTAAAACTGAAAATGATATTGATCGTTCAAAACGGACATAGTGACACAGCGATCATTTCAGAGACAAATCATCTTAGTCGGTGACACAAAGTTGAAGGTTAAATTCCTATTACATAAGCAGCGGTTTTAAAATAGGCAGCGGCAAGCAGACAGACATACAGACAGGCAAGCAGACAGACATACAGACAGGTAAGCAGACAGACATACAGACAGGCAAGCAGACAGACATACAGACAGGCAAGCAGACAGACATACAGACAGGCAAGCAGACAGACATACAGACAGGCAAGCAGATAGATAGATAGATAGATAGATAGATAGATAGATAGATAGATAGATAGATAGATAGATAGATAGATAGATAGATAGATAGATAGATAGATAGATCATAAGCAACCTAAAACCAGGAGCAGATGTTCCACGACGAAACTCCAGAATGTCACTTTATTTCTCCAGTTTATCTCTGGGGAATAGTGCGCTGTTCTTTGAAAGTGAAATGATGTAACTGAAAAAAAACATGTGCTTCCCGCCCATTCTTTCATTTTTTTTATCTAGCTTCGAAAAAGGATTACAAACTTCACATGCTGGCAATATCAACATTCATTATTTGTGATGTAAAACGAAAGGCTTCGGATAAGAGCATCAAGTTGAATCTGAAGTACCACATGACAAACTGGAAGATCCTGCAAGCTTTCTATTTCTTCAGTGATAATATATTTCAACAGAAATAACAACAACAACAACAACAACAACGACAACAACAGCAACGACAACAACAGCAACAACAACAGCAGCACCAACAACAGCAACAACAGCACCAACAACAACAGCAACAGTAACAACAACAACAGCAGCAACAGTAACAACAACAGCAGCAACAACAACAGCACCAACAACAACAGCAACAGTAACAACAACAGCAGCAACAACAACAGCACCAACAACAACAACAGCACCAACAACACAAACAGCACCAACAACAACAACAACAGCACCAACAACAACAACAACAACAGCGCCAACAGCGCCAACAACAGCAACAACAACAACAGCACCAACAACAACAACAACAGCAACAACAACAACAAAAGCACCAACAACAACAGCACCAACAACAACAGCAACAACAACAGCAGCAGCAACAACAGCAACAACAACAACAACAGCAAAAACAACAACAACAGCAACTCAGTGGTTGACAAGAGAAAGCTCATCTCACAGTTCAAAGACAAGATGCTTGAGATAGGGCAGCAGCCAGAGTTTATTGCCTTCACTGCTCAGTATTTGACATTCTGCGTATAGAACTAGTACAAGTATTCTTTCATGTGCCTATACATCTATGACATGACTCAGACAAGCTGTACATGTGCATGATGTCAGAGATAGACATACTCAACTGCTTGACATTTGGATTAATGAGATGTACACATGTCAGAGGTATGTGTGTTTTCTGTACTATGTAAGAACATATATCGGCTGTTGATGTGTATGTGTGCCATGCATGCTTGAAAATTTGTGTAGAAATAATGGAATGTACCAGCTGTTGAAATGTAAAACTGAAAATGATATTGATCGTTCAAAACGGACATAGTGACACAGCGATCATTTCAGAGGCAAATCATCTTAGTCAGTGACACAAAGTTGAAGGTTAAATTCCTATTACATAAGCAGCGGTTTTAAAATAGGCAGCGGCAAGCAGACAGACATACAGACAGGCAAGCAGACAGACATACAGACAGGCAAGCAGACAGACATACAGACAGGCAAGCAGGCAGACATACAGACAGGCAAGCAGACAGACATACAGACAGGCAAGCAGGCAGACATACAGACAGGCAAGCAGACAGACATACAGACAGGCAAGCAGACAGACATACAGACAGGCAAGCAGACAGACATACAGACAGGCAAGCAGACAGACATACAGACAGGCAAGCAGGCAGACATACAGACAGGCAAGCAGACAGACATACAGACAGCCAAGCAGGCAGATAGATATCTATTGTTGATAGATAGATAGATAGATAGTGACATCTGACTACTGAGATGTACACGATGTCAGAGACAGGCATACTCAATTACCTTGATATTTGAACTAATGTGATGTGCACATGTCAAAAATAGTCATACTCAACTACCTGCATTTTGATCAATGTTATGTAACGATGTTAGAGATAGGCATACTCATCTACCTGACATTTGGACTAATGAGATGTACACATGTCTGAGATAGGCATATTCAATTACCTGACATTTGGAATAGTGAGATATACATGATATCAAAGATAGGCATAATCAACTACCTGACATTTGGACTCATGAGATGTACACAATGTCAGAGATAGGAGTATTCAATTACCTGACATTTGGAATAATGAGATGTATACCTGTAAAATATAGTCATACTCAACTACCTGACATTTGAACCAAAGTTATGTACACGATGTCAGAGATAGGAATGCTCATTTACCTGACATGTAGACTAATGAGATGTACACAATCTCAGAGATAGGCATACTCACCTACCTGACATTTGGAATAATGAGATGTACACATGTGTACAGCTTAAATATTTATTCCACAGTTAAAATAAAATTTAAAAGAAAAAGGATCCAGGAAGGTTTTCAGAGAAAATAAAAACAGTGGAAGGTGTTGTTACATCAACATTATATAGAGCGGAGGTTGTTGTTACATCAACATTAGAGAGAGTGGAGATTGTTTTTTACATCAACATTAGAGAAAGTGGAGATTGTTCTTACATCAACATTAAAGAGAGTGGAGATTGTTGTTACATCAACATTATAAGAGTGGAAGGTGTTGTTACATCAACATTAGATAGAGTGGAGGTTGTTGTTACATAAACATTAGATAGAGTGGAGATTGTTTTTACATCAACATTAGAGAGAGTGGAGATTGTTTTTACACCAACATTAGAGAGAGCGAAGATTGTTTATACATCAATATTAGAGAGAGTGGAGATTGTTGTTACAACAACATTAGAGAGAGTGGAGATTGTTGTTAAATCAACATTAGAGAGAGTGGAGATTGATGCTACATCAACATTAGAGAGAGTGGAGATTGTTGTTACATCAGCATTAGAGAGAGAGAGAGAGAGTGGAGAGTGTTTTTTTATATGAACATTAGAAAGAGTGGAGATTGTTGTTACATCAACATTCGAGAGATTGGAGATTGTTGTTACATCAACATTAGAGAGAGTGGAAATTGTTGTCACATCAACATCAGAGACATAGAGAGTGGAGATTGTTGTTACATTAAGATTAGAGTTGAGATTATTGTTACATCAACATTAGATAGAGTGGAGGTTGTTGTTACATAAACATTAGATAGAGTGGAGATTGTTTTTACATCAACATTAGAGAGAGTGGAGATTGTTTTTACACCAACATTAGAGAGAGCGAAGATTGTTTATACATCAATATTAGAGAGAGTGGAGATTGTTGTTACAACAACATTAGAGAGAGTGGAGATTGTTGTTAAATCAACATTAGAGAGAGTGGAGATTGATGCTACATCAACATTAGAGAGAGTGGAGATTGTTGTTACATCAGCATTAGAGAGAGAGAGAGAGAGTGGAGAGTGTTTTTTTATATGAACATTAGAAAGAGTGGAGATTGTTGTTACATCAACATTCGAGAGATTGGAGATTGTTGTTACATCAACATTAGAGAGAGTGGAAATTGTTGTCACATCAACATCAGAGACATAGAGAGTGGAGATTGTTGTTACATTAAGATTAGAGTTGAGATTATTGTTACATCAACATTATTGAGAGAGGAGATTGTTACATCAACATTATAGAGATTGGAGGTTGTTTTTATATAAACATTAAGGAGAGAGTGGAGATTGTTGTTAAATATTTTGTATAGATCATATATTGGGATTTTGAGTTTCTACTAGATACATGACTAGGAAATGTTGTGATATCATGTGGTAATATCTACTAGATACATAACTAGGAAATGTTGTGATATCATGTGATGAAATTCTTGGGATAACTATGTTTGTCTAATCGAAGATAACCTTGACTGAATGAAGTTACAGCTCAGCAGAGGATTTTAGCTAGAACAGATAGTTTACAGATGTTGATAAAAATACATACAAGATTATGAGTACACACAGCTGTGGTGGGCAAGATTATGAGTACACACAGCTGTGGTGGGCAAGATTATGAGTACACACAGCTGTGGTGGGCAAGATTATGAGTACACACAGCTGTGGTGGGCAAGATTATGAGTACACACAGCTGTGGTGGGCAAGATTATGAGTACACACAGCTGTGGTGGGCAAGATTATGAGTACACACAGCTGTGGTGGGCAAGATTATGAGTACACACAGCTGTGGTGGGCAAGATTATGAGTACACACAGCTGTGGTGGGCAAGATTATGAGTACACACAGCTGTGGTGGGCAAGATTATGAGTACACACAGCTGTGGTGGGCAAGATTATGAGTACACACAGCTGTGGTGGGCAAGATTATGAGTACACACAGCTGTGGTGGGCAAGATTATGAGTACACACAGCTGTGGTGGGCAAGATTATGAGTACACACAGCTGTGGTGGGCAAGATTATGAGTACACACAGCTGTGGTGGGCAAGATTATGAGTACACACAGCTGTGGTGGGCAAGATTATGAGTACACACAGCTGTGGTGGGCAAGATTATGAGTACACACAGCTGTGGTGGCCAGGTATGTTGATGACCACAGAAGGTCAGTGTCGTCTTTCTGACCTTGTTTGTTTGCAAGGTCAAGTTTAGGTTTTCAATTAAAGAAAACTTGTGTCCTTGCTCTTGTTTGGCACGATGACTTGGAGCATTTCTCCTGTATGTCATAGTGGCCTGCACATTATTGTCTGTCATGGAGAAGATCAGCGGTTGGATTCTGGCCTAAGGTGACCCAGTGACACAGTTACAGAAATAGGTACCTGGCTACTTCTGGAACAGGGGCTCTCTCTGGAAAAACGGTCAGATGAGATGCTTTCATGTCAGATGTTGTCAGGTGAGACGATGTCGTGCGAGATGTTGTCATGTGACATATTATCAGATGAGATGGTGTTAGGTGAGATAATGTCAGGTGAGATGCTTTCATGTCAGATGTTGTCAGGTGAGACGCTGTCATCTGAGATGTTGTCAAGTGACATGCTATCAGATGAGATGTTGCCAGCTGAGATGCTGTCAGGTGAAATGAGGTCAGGGGAGATGTTGTCAGGTGAGAGAGCAGATGATACTACATAGAGTGTCTGACAACAAATGATTCTACAAAGAGTTTCTGACACCAAATTGTCTGACAACAGATGACAGAGTGTCTGACAAAAGATGATTTACATAGAGTGTCTGAAATCAGATGATACTACATAGAATGTTAGCCAACAGATGATACTACATAGTGTCAGACACTTGGTAATACTACATAAAGTGTCAGACACAAGATGATACTACATAAAGTGTCAGACACCAGATTATATTACATAGAGTGTTTGACAACAGATTATACTACACAGAGTGTCTGACACCAAATTGTCTGACAACAGATGACAGAGTGTCTGACAAAAGATGATTTACATAGAGTGTCAGACACCAGATTATACTACGCAGAGTGTCTGACAAGATATGATACTACATAGAGTGTCTGACAATATATGATACTACATAGAGTGTCTGACAAGATATGATACTGCATAGAGTGTCTGACAAGTTATGATACTACATAGAGTGTCTGACAATATATGATACTGCATAGAGTGTCTGACAAGATATGATACTGCATAGAGTGTCTGACAAGTTATGATACTACATAGAGTGTCTGACAAGATATGATGCTACATAGAGTGTCAGACACTAGATGATGCTACTTAGAGTGTCAGACAATAGATGATACTACACAGAGTGTCAGACACTAGATGATGCTACATAGAGTGTCAGACACCAGATATGCTACACAGAGTCTCAGACACCATATATTGCTACATAGAGTAGCAGACATCAGATATTGCTAAATAGAGTAGCAGACATCAGATATTGCTAAATAGAGTAGCAGACATCAGATATTGCTAAATAGAGTAGCAGACATCAGATATTGCTAAATAGTGTAGCAGACATCAGATATTGCTAAATAGAGTAGCAGACATCAGATATTGCTAAATAGAGTAGCAGACATCAGATATTGCTAAATAGTGTAGCAGACATCAGATATTGCTACATAGAGTGTCAGACATCAGATATTGCTACATAGAGTGTCAGACATCAGATATTGCTACATAGAGTGTCATACATCAGATATTGCTACATAGAATGTCATACATCAGATATTGCTACATAGAGTGTCAGACATCAGATATTGCTACATAGAGTGTCAGACATCAGATATTGCTACATAGAGTGTCAGACATCAGATATTGCTACATAGAGTGTCAGACATCAGATATTGCTACAGAGTGTCAGACATCAGATATTGCTGCATAGTGTCAGACATCAGATATTGCTACATAGAGTGTCAGACATCAGATATTGCTACATAGAGTGTCAGACATCAGATATTGCTACATAGTGTGTCAGACATCAGATATTGCTACATAGAGTGTCAGACATCAGATATTGCTACATAGTGTGTCAGACATCAGATATTGCTACATAGAGTGTCAGACATCAGATATTGCTACATAGAGTGTCAGACATCAGATATTGCTACATAGAGTGTCAGACATCAGATATTGCTACATAGAGTGTCAGACATCAGATATTGCTACATAGAGTGTCAGACATCAGATATTGCTACATAGAGTGTCAGACATCAGATATTGCTACATAGTGTCAGGCATCAGATATTGCTACATAGAGTGTCAGACACCAGATATTGCTACATAGAGTGTCAGACATCAGATATTGCTACATAGAGTGTCAGACACCAGATATTGCTAAATAGAGTAGCAGACATCAGATATTGCTACATAGAGTGTCAGACATCAGATATTGCTACATAGAGTGTCAGACACCAGATATTGCTAAATAGAGTATCAGACACATGAGATAATGCTACATATAGTGTCAGACACCAGATGATACTGGATAGACACCAGATGATACTGAATAGACACCAGATGATACTGAATAGACACCAGATGATACTGAATAGACACCAGATGATACTGGATAGACACCAGATGATACTGGATAGACACCAGATGATACTGAATAGACACCAGATGATACTGGACAGAGTGACGAAGTTCTGACACATGAAACACCGTCCAGACAATGAGAAATCGGTCAAGGTTATAAGTACATTCTACGTATTTCTGTACAACAGTGTGGCTGCTAAGATATCCTAGAGATATCACAATCGTCATTGGAAACATTGGTCAAGACCCTTAACCTGACCTAGATCTGATGTTCTCGGGTAAAAACTTAATGACAACACGGCCTGATGTTCTCTGCTATAAGATTGTGTAACTACGTAATTAGCTTAACATATCCAGATATTATCTGACATAGCGGAGTCTATTGAGAAGATTACACTTTCTTCAAAACATCACTTCTACTTTCTCACCTGGACACAGATAACCAGCATGAAGAATGAAAATAGCCTCTAAAATTTCCGCCCATAAAAAGGGCTCAAAAATGAACAAAATTCACATCTTAAGAGTTCAGAAAGATTTGCTACAAAACTGGATAGACTTACCAGTATCTGTAGGCCTGCTGGCTTGGTTATATCCCAGATATTCCTGAAGACAGTAAATGGACAATCTTTATCACTTCATTTTGTTGTGCACACAGATTTTATGAGAAGACAAGACAGGGTAAACTTATCAGAGACAAAACAGCTGTAGGACAGAGATACATGAGATCAGAAGATGTGTGTCAAGGTAAATAAGACATAGACATGCGATCAGAAGATGTGTGTCAAGGTAAGTAAGACATAGACATGCCATCAGAAGATGTGTGTCAAGGTAAGTAAGACATAGACATGCCATCAGAAGATGTGTGTCAAGGTAAGTAAGACATAGACATGCCATCAGAAGATGTGTGTCAAGGTAAGTAAGACATAGACATGCCATCAGAAGATGTGTGTCAAGGGTAAGTAAGACATAGACATGAGAACAGAAGATGTGTGTCAAGGGTAAATAAGACATAGACATGAGAACAGAAGATGTGTGTCAAGGGTAAATAAGACATAGACATGAGAACAGAAGATGTGTGTCAAGGTAAGTAAGACATAGACATGAGAACAGAAGATGTGTGTCAAGGTAAGTAAGACATAGACATGAGAACAGAAGATGTGTGTCAAGGTAAGTAAGACATAGACATGCCATCAGAAGATGTGTGTCAAGGTAAGTAAGACATAGACATGAGAACAGAAGATGTGTGTCAAGGGTAAATAAGACATAGACATGAGAACAGAAGATGTGTGTCAAAGGTAAGAAGGGCATAAAACACAAGACAAAGAGAGCGCGTCAACTACAGCGACCTGTATAATCTGGAATTTGTCAGACACAGAGCATCAGTTTTCAGACACAGAGCATCAGTTTCCAGACACAGAGCATCAGTTTCCAGACACAGAGCATCAGTTTCCAGACACAGAGCATCAGTTTCCAGACACAGAGCATCAGTTTCCAGACACAGAGCATCAGTTTTCAGACACAGAGCATCAGTTTTCAGACACAGAGCATCAGTTTCCAGACACAGAGCATCAGTTTCCAGACACAGAGCATCAGTTTCCAGACACAGAGCATCAGTTTTCAGACACAGAGCATCAGTTTTCAGACACAAGACTGTCTTCTTGTCAGCAACTAGAGGTGAGATGTGACAAGCAGACAAACTTGACGGAAATGATTTAGATCAAATAAATGTGACGGAAGAACTTGTCACTGTGTGAAAAGAGATGGCATAAAATATAAAATATATACAGATAAAAAATCCTGATGGGTTAAAATATAAAATATATACAGATAAAAAATCCTGATGGGATAAAATATAAAATATATACAGATTCGAAATCCTGATGGCTGTACAGGAGGAGATGACACAGATGAATTGGCTACGCGGGCTAAAGATATCTTAAGAACAACAGCTAAAGACATGGTTCCAGTAAAGAAAACACAAAAGAATAGATGGATCACAGCAGGTACACTAGAACTGATAAAACAATGTAGAGAAATGATGACGCAATGGAAAGTGACAAACAACAACAAAGAGAAATATAAAACATTAACAAAACAAAACAAAAAACAAACAAGGAGTCCGTCAGGGATGCATATTGTCATCCCACTTATTTAACTTGTATACTGAAAATATAATGAGGAATGTTAGAGAAGATGTAGACAACGAATAGTATGATGCCATAACAATTGGAGGTTATGAAATACCAGAGATTAGATATGCTGATGACACAGTATTACTGCCCACAACACAAAAAGGAATGGAAAAACTAATTATGTCAGTCCTTAAGAACAGCGAAGAGCAAAACCTCTATCTTAATGCGAAGAAAACTAAATTGATGACAACTGACAAAACAAACAAGGCAGCTGAAATATGTATCAATGAGGAAAAACTGGAAGAAGTGGAGAGTTTTAAATATCTTGGATCACTACTAACTAATAATGGAGATACAATTTAGGAAATTAAAAGGAGGACATCTATCGCTCTTCTGAAGGTAAAACAAATAAAAAATCTCTGGAGAGGTACAGACAGAACTACAAAAATAAGATTTTTAAGGGCATGCATCTTTCCTATCGCAACATATGCCTGTGAGACCTGGACACTTAACAAAACAGCTGAGAAACATATAAATGCTACAGAAGAGTTCTCCAATATCGTGGACACAAAAAAGAACAAATATATCCATACTACAAGAGCTTAATATTGAAGAAGGCTGGCTAGTAAAGAGGATTAAAGAGAGAAAACTTAAATATTTTGGACACATTAAACGTCATGATAATTTAGAGAAGACCATATTGGAAGGATACATAATGTGAAAAAAGAAAAAGAGGAAGAACAAAACGAAGATGCTTGCAAGAAATCGTTGACGATCTGCAAATGGATGCAGCAGCGGCAGGCCATCTTGCTCACAACCGAGAGGCCTACAGGAGTGCTTTTTTGGAGGCAAGGTTCCGCAAGGGACACACAAATGAATGAATGAATGACAGATAAAAAACTAAACAAAACTTCATAATGTATGCCTGGCTCGTCACATGACACAAGATCGTTTCTTTTAACACGTTGTGACAGTCTGTATGGTATGAGGAAGGGTGTAACAGAATAGGGGAGATATTTTTTTAAAAATTATTGTGAGGGCATTTGTCGCCCTTGTAGTTTTCTCTTTGAACCTCTGAGTTAGAGGTCGTTGGAGATTGTTCTAGAAGGTCATGTGAGGTAAAAATCCCGTGCCAGGTGAATTGTGGGAAAGACTGTTGAGTTGCAGTCAGTCTACGTCTGAATGTGAAGCTGTGTGGATGGACATATTATGTGGCAGGGGAACCTGCCGGCAGTCAACATTTCGTCACCATCTTCATTATTATCAAGTCCATCTAATAAACGTCATATCAGCTTGTCACGCTGGACTTTCTTGGTCTTCCGTACCTGTTTGTGCCAACACAAAGTTAGAAAGAATCTAGGAGTGATGTGACAACAGAAAGTTAGAAAGAATCTAGGAGTGATATGACAACACAAAGTTAGAAAGAATCTAGGAGTGATGTGACAACACAAAGTTAGAAAGAATCTAGGCGTGATGTGACAACACAAGGTTAGAAAGAATCTAGGAGTGATGTGACAACATAAGGTTAGAAAGAATCTAGGAGTGATGTAACAACACAAGGCTAGAAAGAATATAGGAGTGATGTGACAACACAAGGGTAGAAAGAATATAGGAGTGATGTGACAACACAAGGTTAGAAAGAATCTAGGAGTGATGTGACAACACAAGGTTAGAAAGAATCTAGGAGTGATGTGACAACACAAGGTTAGAAAGAATCTAGGAGTGATGTGACAACACAAGGTTAGAAAGAATCTAGGAGTGATGTGACAACACAAGGTTAGAAAGAATCTAGGAGTGATGTGACAACACAAGGTTAGAAAGAATCTAGGAGTGATGTGACAACACAAGGTTAGAAAGAATCTAGGAGTGATGTGACAACTCAAGGTTAGAAAGAATCTAGGAGTGATGTGACAACACAAGGTTAGAAAGAATCTAGGAGTGATGTGACAACACAAGGTTAGAAAGAATCTAGGAGTGATGTGACAACACAAGGTTAGAAAGAATCTAGGAGTGATGTGACAACACACGGTTAGAAAGAATCTAGGAGTGATGTGACAACACAAGGTTAGAAAGAATCTAGGAGTGATGTGACAACACAAGGTTAGAAAGAATCTAGGAGTGATGTGACAACACAAGGCTAGAAAGAATCTAGGAGTGATGTGACAACTCAAGGTTGGAAAGAATCTAGGAGTGATGTGACAACTCAAGGTTAGAAAGAATCTAGGAGTGATGTGACAACACAAGGCTAGAAAGAATCTGGGAGAGAATGTGACCTTGAAGACAGTGTGTAACTAATTCAAGATAACTCAGTATTCAGAAAACTGGTGCAAAGATAACATACAATTAAGTATCACCTGGTGCTGTACAAGCTACACACTGTTTCCAGGCAACCACACACACAACAATAACCAAGTACACAAAAAAAAGGTGTAGAAAAAAATCCAGAAATAAAACGAATGTAAAGTTGACTAGACAATATTATGATTTACTACGTGAAATTTGTAGTTTTAAATCTAAGAACTTACAATGTATGAAAGAAATGTGTACAATTTACGAATTGAGTACAAAAAAATGTTACCTGACTTTTTTGCTTGCTTAAGTTCTGGCGAATGTTTTGTAGATGGCTGATTATCTCCCCAATTTGTCGTTCTTTCTCTAGGAGAGTACCGTCCCCTGCAAGAACAGCGTGTACTGCATCCATGACCTTGGGACTGTCGCAGAAATCCACAGAGGTTAAGGCCATCTCCAGGGAAACACTGGTGATGTTAGGATTGAGTCGTTTTAACACTGTATCCATAGATCTTCTGTGACAAGCGTACGGTCCAGTCTCACAAGCTGTAGGCGAGGCAGATGCCAGTCTGATGGACGACATGACAGATGCTGGAGCTGTCTGGTTGTGGTTGTCAGAATTTGTAGATGTTTCTCGGCTAGACACTTCTCCTGCCAACTTGCAGTCCCTCATGTCAACGTTTTTAACGTTGGACAGCTCATCATTGTCTTCATCGTGGTTATCTACCGGCCTGTTCTCATTGTCGGAGTGTCCTTGTCCCAGATCGTTGTCCAAAGTGACAGTCGCGTCTTCGCTGTCGTCTTTACTTGCATCAATCCTACCACATATATCCTGCTTCTTGGCGGTTCTGGTCACGTGTAGGTCACGGTCGATCTGTAGGTCAGAGTTCAAGCATACAGAAGACTGAGTCCAGGTCGCGTGCTCTTTCAAAAGTTTGGTGGGTGTGTTTTTCCTCTTTGATGTCATCGTTCTGAAACACAAAGCTGCTGATATCACTGCGCGCTAGCACCAAGCACCATACGCGCCTTAAACACTACACACATAAAGTAGTACTCTCAACATTACATACATCCACCTTAAACACTACACACATAAAGTAGTACTCTCAACATTACATACATCCACCTTAAACACTACACACATAAAGTAATCCTCTCAACATTACATACATCCACCTTAAACACTACACACATAAAGTAGTACTCTCAACATTACATACATCCACCTTAAACACTACACACATAAAGTAGTACTCTCAACATTACATACATCCACCTTAAACACTACATAAATAAAGTAGTACTCTCAACATTACCTACATCCACCTTAAACACTACACACATAAAATAGTACTCTCAACATTACCTATATCCACCTTAAAGTAATACTTAAAAAGTAGTACTCTCAACAATAACTACGTCAAAACTCATCACTACAAACAAAATGTATTAATTACTCTCAACATTACCTGCGTAAGAACTCAACACTACACACAAAATGTGTTAATTACTCTCAACATTACCTGCGTAAGAACTCAACACTACACACAAAATGTGTTAATTACTCTCAACATTACCTACGTAAGAACTCAACACTACACACAAAATGTGTTAATTACTCTCAACATTACCTACGTAAGAACTCAACACTACACACAAAATGTGTTGATTACTCTCAACATTACCTACGTAAGAACTCAACACTACACACAAAATGTGTTAATTACTCTCAACATTACCTACGTAAGAACTCAAGAATATTCACAGAAAATGCTGCACACTTACCCCCCCCCCACCCTCCACCCCCCCCACCTCCCCCTCCGCCTAGTACCAAATTATTTGAACACGCTTAAATTTTGTGATGATTGTATGAGAGTTAAATTTTGTGATGATTGTATGAGAGTTAAATTTTGTGATGATTGTATGAAAGTTAAATTTTGTGATGATTGTATAAGAGTTAAATTTTGTGGTGATTGTATGAGAGTTAAATTTTGTGATGACTGTATGAGAGTTAAATTTTGTGATGATTATATGAGAGTTAAATTTTTTGATGGGTGTATGAGAACTTAAAAATTAAGATGACTTTATGAGAGGTTAAATCTCAGGTGATTGTATAAGAGTTTCAGTTTGACATGTCTGTGTGAGACAATTAGAGATGACTGCATACTTGATTAAAGTTGACATGATTGTTACGGTGTTAAATTTTCTGATTTTTCTATGGAAGTTTGAAACGATTGTATTAGGTGTTAAATTGTGAGAATTTTGTGTGGGAGTTTGAGATGATTTTATGAGAATTTATGGCTAGCAGTTGCATAACGAAAGAAATTGGAACAAAAGCAATAAAATGAACAACAGTAAATAAAAACAGGCAAAAATACATACACAAAAGTATGTATGAGCATACATACAGAAAAAATGCCATACACATATACAGATACATACACAGACTTAGGTGCATAAAAATTTAAAGAGTATGCAGAGATTTGTAAAAGTGATACAGCCACATAAACAGAGACATATAAGTAAACATAAAAACACATAAATAAACATATAAAAACATACATAGTACACAGTCTGCTACACATACAAGTAGGAAGACAAACTTACAGGTACATGCACACACATATAGATATATGCACACATATAGTTGCATGCACACATACAGATACATGCACATATACAAATACGTGACATATATAGACACACACAGATACATGCACACTTAGATATACATGCACAAATATAGATATATTCACACATATAGATATATGCACACATACAGATACATGCACATACGTGCACACATATAGATACATGGACACATACAAATACAAGCACACATATAGATATATTCACACATATAGATGTATGCACACATACAGATACATGCACATACCAGCACACATAGAGATACATGCACATATACAGATACATGCACACATATAGTTAAATGCACACATAAGGATACATGCTCATATATGGATACATGAAGACATACGGATACAAACACACATATAGACAAAAGCACAGATATGGATACATGCACATAAATAAAACTAATGATTTTGAAATGAGATTCTTTGCTGTATAAGTTGACAGTATTTCCCACGAGATATCACGTGACAGTCTCCATCTTGAAGTTTAGGTTACCATGAAGAGTTGGCCTGCTCCTGGCCAAGTTGCTGTCCTTGACCTATCTACTCCAACCAAATCAGTAACGGTTACTCAGTTAAAGCTTCAATCAACGCAAGGCACTATCACACAGCACTTCTCTTACGTGCACTATCACACAGCACTGCTCTTACGTGCACTAGCACACAGCACTGCTCTTACGTGCACTATCACACAGCACTGCTCTTACGTGCACTATCACACAGCACTTCTCTTACGTGCACTATCACACAGCACTGTTTTCATGTGGGTAAGAAGTTTTAAGAAGAAGGTTATGTTGGTGACACACCACCACCAGGTGGAAGTACAGACGAAAGAACCGTTTGAGTGTTAAGTGTGCTCACCCAAAGTCCATGTAACGTCCTGACTAATCAGGCTGCGGGTTTTCCCTTCCTACAAAATTCAAGCAGTACAATCACTGACAAACCAACATAAGCAGGACAAGAGTTGAAAGCTGTACAGTCATGCTAAATCTGGTGCAAAGTCAGCCTGAAACCTTTAACAACTTGTTTTGTTCTGACAGCGGAGTTAACAAAAAGAATTGCCGCTACTTCGCAGTTGAACATCCCGGTTAACTTCATCAGCGATCTTTGTATAGTCGGAAGTTAACTGTACCCTGAGCTGTGTCGTCATTTGGCATAACTGGGCCTTATTTCTTTGAAATCATGATAGAAATACAGTGACAATGAATGTCGAACGCTACACAGACATGATACACAACTTCTTCGACGGCAAAGATCAGTGCTACCCTTAATCTAGATAACTTATGATTCCTGTAGGACAGGGCTAAAAGCTTATACTGTGCGTGTGGGCATGGCTGCTGTGAGTAACTTGTTTGAAGGGCACGTCATTTCAGAATTTGGAGATATGAACTGGCCATCCTGTACTCCAGACATTTCTCCCGAAGACTTTTTTTTGTGGGGTTAATTCAAGAGTGCTGCGTACAGCACAAAGTCAGCCACATGGTATGATCTTAAACAATGCATAACACAAGAGACTGAAAACATCATACAGGATATGCTACAGCAGGTAATGTTGAGCTTCTGAAATTGACTCCAGCAGTGTCTGCAGTGTAAAGGAGATTATTTTAAAACAATTTTTACACAGACATACACATTGTAAGATCTAACAATTTTCTGTTTAAAAAAGTTTCATTTCTTTGTAGATAAATAATTCATAATGAAATATTTATTAGTACAAAATGATGCTTACTTAGTTGTGTCCAGACTATAAGTCATACGTGTACCAAGTTTGATTGAAATTGATCCAGACGTTCCAGAGTTATGCTGGAAACTACATACATACATACATACATACATACATACATCCTTAGATATATATATATATATATAAACAACACAAAAAATAGACAGACAAACTAGCATACCTGATGTAATAAATATAACACAGAAAATAGACAAACTGGACTATTTAGACTATCTATAAAGAGATCATACCTGAAGTAAAAAAATGCAGAATGACCAACAAATAAATTAGACTGCTGAAGGCAAAATAAATAGACAGAGAGATAAACGAGTGCATGGACACCCACACATAATTTATTACCAATCAGTTTTGGGGACGGGGGGGGGGAGAGAATTTGAAAATTTAAACAGAATTGTGTTTGATGCTGTCTAAACGGAGTGTGCATGGAGTGGCAGACAACCATCTTTGATATCCTATTTGTCTGTGACTTTCCTGGAGAAAACATCAAACACGAACAAATTAAGTGTTGACAATTTTCCAGCCATTTAAAGCATGTATAGCGTTTAATGGCGTGTGATAAATGTGGCTTTTGCCTCCCACTTAAGAGGATTTTGAGTTACTGGGAATATGAACACATGCACGGACACTCGGCACAGCTCGGGAGATAGTAGGAAAATGAAAGACATCTACGGACACTCGGCACAGCTTGGAAGATAGTAGGAAAATGAAGGCATGTACGGACACTCGGCACAGCTCGGAAGATAGTAGGAAAATGAAAGACATCTACGGACACTCGGCACAACTCGGAAGATAGTAGGAAAATGAAGACATGCACGGACACTCGGCACAACTTGGAAGATAGTAGGAAAATGAAAGACATGCACAGACACTCGGCACAACTTGGAAGATAGTAGGAAAATGAAGACGTGCACAGACACTCGACACAGCTTGGAAGATAGTAGGAAAATGAAGACATGTACGGACATTCCACACAGATCGGGAAATAGTAGGAAAATGAAAACATCTACGGACACTCGGCACAGCTCGGGAGATAGATAGGAAAATGAAGACATGTACGGACACTCGGCACAGCTTGGAAGATAGTAGGAAAATGAAAACATGCACGGACATTCCACACAGCTCGGCTACCCTTTCTACAAAGTCCACGTATGCTTTGGCTGTCATGAGCAGCTTCCAGCTGTGCCCGTTTTCAGGTTCTAACCTTATCAGTCAAGTCTTGACAACTTTTAACTTTATCCTTGATATGTTTTGAGCGCGCGTGAGTACACCATGCACGTGCGGGCTTGCAGTGAAAATATGAGCACAGGCGATAATCTGCAGACAAAATAAAGTAGAAGATTCTTTCAAAGCGGAGGAATATTTGGATTCTTTCTGTCCATTCATTACATCTTGTTACACAGAAGGGAAGAAATATCTGGATTCTTTCTATCCATTCTTTACGTCTTGTTACACAGAAGGGAAGAAATATATGGATTCTTTCTATCCATTCTTTACGTCTTGTTACACAGAAGGGAAGAAATATCTGGATTCTTTCTATCCATTCTTTACGTCTTGTTACACAGAAGGGAAGAAATATCTGGATTCTTTCTGTTCATTTTTTACTTCTTGTTACACAGAAAGGAAGAAATATCTGCATTCTTTCTATCCATTCTTTACGTCTTGTTACACAGAAAGAAAGAAATATCTGGATTCTTTCTATCCATTCTTTAAGTCTTGTTACACAGAAGGGAAGAAATATCTGGATTCTTTCTGTTCATTTTTTACTTCTTGTTACACAGAAAGGAAGAAATATCTGCATTCTTTCTGTCCATTCTTTACGTCTTGTTACACAGAAAGGAAGAAATATCTGGATTCTTTCTATCCATTCTTTAAGTCTTGTTACACAGAAGGGAAGAATTATCTGGATTATTTCTGTTAATTCTTTACGTCTTGTTATACAGAAGGGAAGAAATATTTGGATTCTTTCTGTCAATTCTTTACGTCTTGTTACACAGAATGCAAGAAATATCTGGATTCTTTCTATCCATTCTTTACGTCTTGTTACACATAAAGGAAGAAATATTTGGATTCGTTCTGTTCATTCTTTACGTCTTGTTGCACAGAAGGGAAGAAATATCTGGATTCTTTCTTTCCATTCCTTACGTCTTGTTACACAGAAGGGAAAAAAATATCTCTATTATTTCTATCCATTCTTTACGTCTTGTTACACAGAAGGGAAGAAATATCTGGATTCTTTCTATCCATTCTTTACGTCTTGTTACACAGAAAGGAAGAAATATCTGGATTATTTCTGTTAATTCTTTACGTCTTGTTACACAGAAAGGAAGAAATATCTGGATTCTTTTGATCCATTCTTTACGTCTTGTTACACAGAAAGGAAGAAATATCTGGATTCTTTCTGTTCATTTTTTACTTCTTGTTATACAGAAGGAAAGAAATATTTGGATTCTTTCTGCCAATTCTTTACGTCTTGTTACAAAGAAAGGAAAAAATATTTGGATTCTTTCTGCCAATTCTTTACTTCTTGTTACAAAGAAAGGAAAAAATATTTGGATTCTTTCTGCCAATTCTTTACTTCTTGTTACACAGAAAGGAAGAAATATTTAGATTCTTTCTGTCCAGTCATTACGTCATGAGAGAGTGTGTATTCTCCAACTTCAGAAAATGTCATCAATTTAACTCGTATCAGGTTTGTAACTTCGTATAGAGAGTGTATTCTCTCTCTCGCTCTCTCTCTCTCTATCTCTCTCTCTGGCTCTGTCTCTGTCTCCCTCTCTCTCTCTCTCTCTGCCTCTTTCTCTCTATATATACATACATACATCCGCATCCACACATTCTCATACACCCACACACACGCCCTCACATTCACGCATACATATAACACCGTGATGTTGTGCGTGACATAAAAAGAGACTTCTAAGAACTGAAATACATAGACTAGACAATATCAACATCATACATGCCCAGTCTAGACAATATCAAGATCATAAATACCAAGACTAGATAATACCACGATCATGTGACAAATTTCATGTCATGAAGTTGATGAGAAATGCCCTAGTTCTACTCTAAATCTGCCCACTCAAAAATACGGGCACATATACAACAGCATATCGACACCTATATAAAGAAAATATAAACATGTATAGACCCATACATGTATTAAAAGGTACATACAGATTCAAATGAATACCATACATTGTAGGATCTTCATCTGCAAACAGATTTGGAGATAAGGACAGTCAATGAAGAGTACAAGTTCACCCTATATCTTTGTGTTCGCTGTCTTATCTCTTTTGTTCTATGTTTAGTCAGTCGCTCACCCTACATCAACTCATATGTGTTCGTTGTCTTATCTCTTTTGTTCTATGTTTAGTCAGTCCCTCACCCTACATCTAATCATATGTGTTCGCTGTCTTATCTCTTTTGTTCTATGTTACATCAGTCTCTCACCCTACATCTAATCATATGTGTTCGTCTTTTCTTTTTTTGTGTGTGTGTTTAGACTGTTACTGACCCTACGTCTATTGTTATGTGTTCGTTGTCTTTTCTCTTTTGATTTATGTTTAGGAACTCACTCTACACCTACTGGCAGGTGTTTGTTGTCTTTTCTCTTTTGTTCTATGTTTACTCAGTCGCTCACCCGACACCTAGAGATATGTGTTCATTTTCTTATATATTTTGTTCTATGTTTAGTCAGTCGCTCACCCGACACCTAGAGATATGTGTTCATTGTTTTAAATATTTTGTTCTATGTTTAGTCAGTCGCTCACCCGACACCTAGATATATGTGTTCGTTGTCTTATATCTTTTGTTCTATGTTTAGTCAGTCGCTCACCCGACACCTAGAGATATGTGTTCATTGTCTTATATCTTTTGTTCTATGTTTAGTCAGCCGCTCACCCGACACCTAGAGATATGTGTTCGGTGTCTTATATCTTTTGTTCTATGTTTACTCAGTCGCTCACCCGACACCTAGAGATATGTGTTCTTTGTCTTATATCTTTTGTTCTATGTTTAGTCAGTCGCTCAACCGACACGTAGAGATATGTGTTCATTGTCTTATATCTTTTGTTCTATGTTTATAAAGTCACTCACCCAACGTCTACTTATATGTTTTCGTTGTCTTATCTCTTTTGTTCTATGTTCAGGAAGTACCTTGCCCTCATTCATTCATTCATTCTTTTGCATATCCCTTGTGGAACTTTGCCTCTCAAACAGCACTCCTGTAAGCCCCTCGGTTATGAGCAAGATGGCCTGCTGCCATTGCATCCATGTGCAGATCGTCAACAATGTTGTGCAGCCATCTTTGTTTTGGTCTTCCTCTTTTTCTTTTTCCCATTATGTATCCCTCCAGTATGGTCTTCTCTAAATTATCATGACGTTTCTCTCTCTCTCTCTGAACCTTAAGTGCCCAGGGCACATGGGGCTTCCGCAAGGGTTGTCCACAAATGCCTGTCCTTTGCCTTTTTTTCTGCTCTTGCCCAGGTGAGCCCTCTATTGCTCAACATCCTCTCTGTTGTTCTTCTCCATGTCTCTTTTATCATGACGTTTAATATGTCCAAAATATTTAAGTTTTCTCTCTATAATCCTCTTTACTAGCCAGCCTTCTTCAATATTAAGCTCTTGTAGTATAGATATATTTGTTCTATTTTGTGTCCAAGATATTTGGAGAACTCCTCTGTAGCATTCAAAGGCATTTATGTGTTTCTCAGCTGTTTTGTTAAGTGTCCACGTGTCACAGGCATATGTTGCGATGGGAAAGATGCATGTCCTTAAAAATCTTATTTTTGTAGTTCTGTCTGCTCCTCTCCACAGATTCTTTATTTGTTTTACTTTCTGAAGAGCAATAGATGTCCTCCTTTTAATTTCCTTCATTGTATCTCCATTATTAGTTAGCAGTGATCCAAGATACTCAAAACTCTTGCCCTACATCTACTAATATATGTTCATTGTCTTATCTCTTTTGTTCTATGTTTTTGAAGTCACTCACCCTAGATCTACTGATATGTGTTCGTTGTCTTATCTATTTTGTTCTATGTTTGGTCAGTCGTTCACCACACACATGCAGCATATTGATAGTTTTTGTTCTATATTTATCGAGTCATTATTTTCTAATGACTTGAACACGGACGATAAATGTAATATATAAATTCTTTTTAAATGTGGAGTTTGTAATTAAAGAAATGAGTCAGATAAGAAAGTTATTGAAAGTGAAGTGATGAAAATGAAAGCAGCAATGTGATGAAGCAGAGGAAAGCAGAAATTCTTCACTTTACACAGAGCAGAAACTTACTACTTCACTTTACACAGAGCAGAAACTTACTACTTCACTTTACACAGAGCAGAAACTTACTACTTCACTTTACACAGAGCAGAAACTTACTACTCCACCATCGCTGTGAAAAACAGAAACTTGGTACATGACGCGAAAAGAGAAATTACACTAAAATAAGCTGAGAGAAGACACATTTTTCAAGTTCTTATTTTTGTCAGTTCCTTACACTATTGTTATATTTTGTTAAATATCTTACATCCTTCCTATATTATTATACTTTGTTAAATATCTTACATCCTTCCTATATTATTATACTTTGTTATGTATTTCACATCCTTCAAACATTGTTATACTGTGGATTTATCTCATATTCTTCATATATTGTTATACTTTGTTAAATATCTTACATCCTTCATATATTATTATACTTTGTTATGTATCTCACATCCTTCAAACATTGTTATACTGTGTATTGTATCTCATATCCCTCATATATTGTTATAATTTGTCTCACTGTCTTCCACTGCCACGTGTCTCCAACAGTCGCAGTGACTCAACATCAGTTCCCCGAGAACTTAACAACATAAGAAGGTCACGTAACTGCCTCTGAAATAAAACTGAACCATTCCACAGTCACAAAAAGCCATACTTATCTTAGTGCTGTCTGATCAGTTCTGAGTGTTGTCTGATCAGTTATGTGTGATATTAACGCAAGCCCACATACACAAACATACACATGTATATGCAAGAGCAAAAGATTTGACAGCAGAAGTGGACACAAAATAAAAGTTAGAAATATTTACAAACATTCGTCTGTAAAACATAACCTGCACATAAAACAATCCATGTCACTAATTCAGTATACAACAATCCATGTCACTAATCCAGTATACAACAATCCATGTCACTAATTCAGTTTACAACAAACTGTATAACTAATCCAGTATACAACAATCTATGTCACTAATCCAGTATACAATAATCTATGTAACTAACCCAGTATACAACAACTCATGTCATTAATCCAATATACAACAATCCATGTCACTAATCCAGTATACAACAATCTATGTAACTAATCCAGTATACAACAATCCATGTCACTAATCCAGTATACAACAATCCATGTCACTATTCCAGTATACAGCAAAAAACATTTATGTCTTTAATTATATTGTCCCTATTCTTCTTCTTTTTGCAGCACACTAGACAGAGAAGTATAAGATTCTCTATTTCAGGCGGCACAAAGCTTTTTTTCACAGTTAAGTGCAACAAATTTTAAATTTTTCTATTCCAGATGCCTCAGTTTATATAGTGTTTGCTGGTGCAATAAATAATTTATCTAGTGGTGAGTGGTGCAATAAATAATTTATCTAGGGTGAGTGGTGCAATAAATAATTTATGTAGAGTGAGTGGAGCAATAACTAATTTATCTAGTAGTGGGTGGAGCAATAAATAATTTATCTAGGGTGAGTGGTGCAGTAAATAATTTATGTAGAGTGAGTGGAGCAATAACTAATTTATCTAGTAGTGGGTGGAGCAATAAATAATTTATGTAGTAGTGGGTGGAGCAATAAATAATTTATCTAGTAATAGATGGAGCAATAAATAATTTATCTAGTATTGGGTGGAGCAATAAATAATTTATGTAGTAGTGGGTGGAGCAATAAATAATTTATGTAGTAGCGGGTGGAGCAATAAATAATTTATGTAGTAGTGGGTGGAGCAATAAATAATTTATTTAGTAGTGGGTCATCATCATCATCATCATGTGCCGTGCCGACTGGCGTTGGCTATTATGCTTCTCCAGAGTATCGGATCCTTCATGCAGGCCATCAGCTCAGTTGGTGATCTCCTCTCACACCATCCCGTCAGACTGTCCAGTATCATTTCTCTTGGTCTTCCTCTTGATTTTCTTCCTTCTATTTTTCCTGTTGTTATAATATTTTCAATACCTCCTCTTCTCATTGCATGTCCTATGAAAGTACATTGTCTCTCTCTTATCTTTTTGACAAGGTTTTTTGTCTCTCCAGCTCTTCTCATACATTCTTCATTAGTTATTTTTGCTGTCTAGTGGATTCGCAACATTCTTCTAATAAACCACATTTTTGCTGCTTCCAATTATTTTTGTGCAGACCTGCCTATTGTCCATGATTCACTTCCATATAACAAGATAGGTTCAATATAGCATTTTAGGACTCATTTTCTAACATTCATTGATAAAGATGTGTTAGATAATATGTTTCTCATTCTCTGACATGCAGTCTTTGCTTGCCCTATTCTGTTCCTAATTTCTGTTCTGCATTTCCTATCTGAAGTCATTACTGCTCCAAGGTATTTGAATTTCTGCACTTGCTTTAGAATAGTTCCGTTTAATTTTATACTGCATGCTGGTGGATTCTGTTTCTTAGATATAACCATTGACTATGTCTTTTTGATGTTCAAAGTAAGGCCTTTCTGTTCACTTTCTTTGGCGACTTTATCCAAGAGATTTTGCAGGTCTTGTTGGTTCTCCGCTATCAGTACTGTGTCGTCAGCATACCGAAGGTTGTTAATATTGTATCCTCCAATTTTTATGCCTGGTTCTGTGATGATTGTTCTTAGAATATTCTCGCTATACAGAGAAAAAAGGTCTGGAGATAGTACACATCCTTGTCGCACCCCTTGTTTTATAGGTTGATATTTTCCAATTCTATTTTCAACTCGAACTGCTGCTTCTTGCTGCCAGTATAGATGTTTTACAATCCTCAGGTCCTTGCCGTCTATATTGATGTCTTCAAGCATTTTAATAATTTCATTATGTTTCAACTTGTCAAATGCAGTAGTGGGTGAAGCAATAAATAATTTATCTAGTAGTGGGTGGAGCAATAAATAATTTATCTAGTAGTGGGTGGAGCAATAAATAATTTATCTAGTAGTGGGTGGAGCAATAAATAATTTATCTAGTAGTGGGTGGAGCAATAAATAATTTATCTAGTAGTGGGTGGAGCAATAAATAATTTATCTAGTAGTAGATGGAGCAATAAATAATTTATCTAGTAGTAGATGGAGCAATAAATAATTTATGTAGTAGTGGGTGGAGCAATAAATAATTTATGTAGTAATGGGTGGAGCAATAAATAATTTATCTAGTAGTGGGTGGAGCAATAAATAATTTATGTAGTAGTGGGTGGAGCAATAAATAATTTATGTAATAGTGGGTGGAGCAATAAATAATTTATCTAGTAGTCGATGGAGCAATAAATAATTTATCTAGTCGTAGATGGAGCAATAAATAATTTATGTAGTAGTGGGTAGAGCAATAAATAATTTATGTAGTAGTGGGTGGAGCAATAAATAATTTATGTAGTAGTGGATGGAGCAATAAATAATTTATGTTGTGGTGGGTGGAGCAATAAATGTTTTATCTAATAGTGGGTGGAGCAATAAATAATTTATCTAGTAGTGGGTGGAGCAAAAAATAATTTATCTAGTAGTGAGTGGAGCAATAAATAATTTATTTAGTGGTGGGTGGAGCAATAAAGAATTTATTTAGTGGTGGGTGGGGCAATAAATAATATATCTAAAGTGAGTGGTGCAATAAATAATTTATCTAGCGGTTGATGGATCAATAAATGTTACGTTAGCACTATTTATAGCAGCAAAATTTTTTATTTTTAACGTTAGCGACAAATGTGGTTAAATAGTCCAAAATATCGTACAATCTCGGGCTCTCTCTTTTTCTCCTGCGAGAACGTGATTTAAAAATAGAAGCACAGCTGACTGTTACATGGTGCTGTCCTCACAGTTACATGGTGCTGTCCTAAATGTTACGCGGTGTTGTCCTCTCTGTTACATGGTGCTGTCCTGACTGTTACTCGGTGCTGTCCTCACTGGTACATGGTGATGTCCTCACTGTTACGCAGTGCTGTCCCAACTGTTACGCGGTGTTGTCCTGACTGTTACATGGTACTGTCCTCACTGTTACGCGGTGCTGTCCTGACTGTTACATGGTGTTGTCCTCACTGTTACGCGGTGCTGTCCTGACTGTTACATGGTGCTGTCCTCACTGTTACGCGGTGCTGTCCTGACTGTTACATGGTGCTGTCCTCACTTTTACGCGGTGCTGTCCTGACTGTTACATGGTGCAGTCCTCACTGTTACACGGTTCTGTCCTGACTGTTAAATGGTGCTGTCCTCACTTTTACGCGGTGCTGTCCTGACTGTTACATGGTGCAGTCCTCACTGTTACACGGTTCTGTCCTGACTGTTAAATGGTGCTGTCCTCACTGTTACGCGGTGCTGTCCTGACGTCCTGTGGTAGCTGCTGAGAAAACGTTGGTTGTAACTAAAGTCAGAGCAAACAAGTCTTCTTGACCAACAGAACTATAAGAGTGTCATGGGCCACAGCCAGTGGACAGCCAGTAACAGCCGGTAGACAGTCTTTAAACGCTCAGTAACAGCCAGTAGACAGTCAGTAGACAATCAGTGACATCCAACAGACAGTCAGTAGACAACCAGTAGACAACCATTAACAGCCAGTAGACAGTCTTTAAACAGTAACAGCCAGTATACAGTTAGCAGACAACCAGTAACATCCAACAGACAGTCAGTAGACAACCAGTAACAGCCAGTAGACAGTCAGTAGACAACAATTAACAGCCAGTAGAAAGTTAGTAGGCAACCATTATCAGCCAGTAGACAGTCTTTAAACAGTCAATAACAGCCAGTAGACAGTTAGTAGACAACCATTAACAGACAGTAGACAGCCAGTAGACAACCAGTAACATCCAGTGGACAGTTAGTAGACAACCAGTAACAGCCAGTAGACAGTCATTAGACAACCAGTAACAGTCAGTAGACAGTCATTAAACAACCATTAACGGCTAGTAGACAGTCAGTAAGCAACTAATAACAGCCAGTAGACAGTCATTAGACAACCAGTAACAGTCAGTAGACAGTCATTAGACAACCAATAACGGCCAGTAGACAGTCAGTAAGCAACTAATAACAGCCAATAGACAGTCAGTAGATAACCAGTAATAGCCAGTAGATCGTCAGTAGACAGTCAGTAGACAACCAGTACGCACATAGTAGACAATCATTTGACAGTCGGTAGATCATTAGTAGACAAGGAGTGGACAACTAGTAAACAATCAGTAACGAGTGATAGACAACCAGTAATTAAGGCAAGACAAGCAACTACGGTTAGACAACCAGCAACTAGCATTAGACAACCAGCAACTAGAGCTAGACAACTAGTAACTAGAGCTAGACAACTAGTAACTAGGGCTAGACAACTAGTAACTAGAGCTAGACAACTAGTAACTAGGGCTAGACAACTAGTAACTAGAGCTAGACAACTAGTAACTAGAGCTAGACAACTAGTAACTAGAGCTAGACAACTAGTAACTAGAGCTAGACAACTAGTAACTAGAGCTAGACAACTAGTAAGTCAGTTTCAAGGCAAATGTTTGCTGAATTTTATGTCAAGTACCAAACCGCGGATTAAGTAAGAAACTGAAATGATGTTGTCTTGTCAATACGTCGCAGTCACGTTTACTTCATGTTAGTTTCGTATCTTTTTCTGCTATCTGTGACTCCAGTGTCTACTTAATATTAATCTTTGTCTACTCATATCTGTCATTAATGATATTATCAATTCTCTCCTCTCATTGTCACCAATGACATATTATATCTCTATCAGAGACAGAGAGAGACAGAGAGAACGAGAGAGATAGAGAGAGACACAGAGAGAGACAGCGTGAGACAGAGAGATAGAGAGAGACAGAGAGAGACAACGTGGAGAGAGACACAGAGAGAGAATGTGAGAGAGACACAGAGAGAGAGCGTGAGAGAGACACAGAGAGAACGTGAGAGAGACACAGAGAAAGAGCGTGAGAGAGACACGGAGAGAACGTGAGAGAGACACAGAGAGAGAGCGTGAGAGAGACATAGAGAGACAGAGACACAGAGAGAGAACGTGAGAGAGACACAGAGAGAGAGCGTGAGAGAGACACAGAGAGAGAACGTGAGAGAAACACAGAGAGAGAGCGTGAGAGAGAGAGCGTGAGAGAGACAGAGAGAGAACGTCAGAGAGACACAGAGAGAGAGCGTGAGAGAGACAGAGAGAGAGCGTGAGAGAGACATAGAGAGAACGTGAGAGAGACACAGACAGAGAGCGTGAGAGACACAGAGAAACAGAGACACAGAGAGAGAACGTGAGAGAGACACAGAGAGAGAACGTGAGAGAGACACAGAGAGACAGAGACACAGAGAGAGAACGTGAGAGAGACACACAGAGAGAATGTGAGAGAGACACAGAGAGACAGAGATACAGAGAGAGAACGTGAGAGAGACACAGAGAGAGAATATGAGAGAGACACAGAGAGACAGAGATACAGAGAGAGAACGTGAGAGAGACACAGAGAGAGAACGTGAGAGAGACACAGAGAGAGAATGTGAGAGAGACACAGAGAGAGAACGTGAGAAAGACACAGAGAGAGACACAGAGAGAAAGAGACACAGAGAGAGAACGTGAGAGAGACACAGAGAGAGAAAGAGACACAAACAGAGAGAAAGAGACACATAGAGAAAGAGACACAGAGAGAAAGAGACACGGAGAGAAAGAGACACAGAGAGAGAACATGAGAGAGACACAGAGAGAAAGAGACACAGAGAGAAGGAGACACAGAGAGAAAGAGACACAGAAAGACACAGAGAGAGACACAGACAGAGAACGTGAAAGAAACACAGAGAGAGAAAGAGACACAGATAGAAAGAGACACAGACAGAGAACGTGAGAGAGACACAGAGAGAAAGAGACACAGAGAGAAAGAGACACAGACAGAGAACGTGAGATAGAAACAGAGACACTGAGACACAGAGAGAAAGAGACACAGAGAGAGAATGTGAGATAGACACAGAGAGACAGAGGTAGAACGTGAGATGGAAACAGTGACAGAGAGACACAGAGAGAGAACGTGAGAGAGACACAGAGACACAGAGATAGAACGTGAGATAGACACAGAGACACAGAGATAGAACGTGAGATAGACACAGAGACACAGAGATAGAACGTGAGATAGAAACAAAGACACAGAGATAGAACGTGATATAGACACAGAGACAGAACGTGAGATAGACACAGAGACACAGAGATAGAACGTGAGATAGACACAGAGACACAGAGATAGAACGTGAGATAGACACAGAGATAGAACGTGAGATAGACACAGAGATAGAACGTGAGATAGACACAGAGAGACAGAGATAGAACGTGAGATAGACACAGAGACACAAAGATAGAACGTGAGATAGACACAGAGAGACAGAGATAGAACGTGAGATAGACACAGAGAGACAGAGACACAGAGAGAGAACGTGAGATAGAAACAGAGACACAGAGAGACAGAGAGAGAACGAGATAGAGACAGAGAAGGAGACAGAGGGAGAACGAGAGAGAGACAGTGTTAACTAATTATGGTGGCCAGAATGGTAATTATTACCTCAGATATTTAATTACAAAATGGTAGCAGAGATCACGAAAGAATAACATTGTTATGGCAGTGAGTGTAGCATCCGCACACCCCAACATAAACAATTGTCAAGTTTCTGGAACATTTCAAGTGACAAAGATGGGAAGGGAAGTTAGAAGTGCAGGAAGCAAGTTTTACAAGTCAAATCAAGCCTGCGAGATACAGGAAAACTGTTCAGTCAAATCCAGCCTGCGAGATACAGGAAAACTGTTCAGTTAAATCTAGCCTGCGAGATACAGGAAAACTGTTCAGTCAAATCCAGCCTGCGAGATACAGGAAAACTGTTCAGTCAAATCTAGCCTACGAGATACAGGAAAACTGTTCAGTCAAATCCAGCCTGCGAGATACAGGAAAACTGTTCAGTTAAATCTAGCCTGCGAGATACAGGAAAACTGCTCAGTTAAATCTAGCCTGCGAGATACAGGAAAACTGTTCAGTCAAATCCAGCCTGCGAGATACAGGAAAACTGTTCAGTCATTTTCAGACGTACACTCAAGGCTGAAATATTCTCTTTGTTTGAGATTTCAATGGAAACGTGTGCATCTCGCCCTAGAGCTTTCAGTGTCTGGACTGTACGGCCGACTAAACATGGCGGCTCTCTGTACGGAGCAAGTTTTCTTGTTAAAACCTAGAAAGACCGATTCTATCGCTTCCCTGCTCTTTATTAAGATAGTAACAACGAAAACAGAAATGGGAATAAATCTCTGTACAATAAAAGCGGAGGGATACTATTGTTATAACTTCCGCCGAAGAACTGCGACACATGCGGCCTTGAACTACATTTGTATTAATACACTTGTTGACTGTGCTTTATTTCCAGCTTGAAGATTCGCTCTGTTAACTTTCCGTCTTCTCTTTTTTCTCTGCTAACATCGGTATTTTTTTTTCGACGCATTATGGTCATCATCATGTGACATGGCTGTACGGATCTTCGAACATCAGCACACAAACCCGGATAAAGGTCTTCTCCTGCAGCACGTGGTCCTAGCTTTCTGTCTGTCCTTCTCTTCTCTTTCTTCTCTTTCTCTTCTTGTTGGGAGATGAATGTACACTTCACATGTCTAAATTATTGTTAAGAAAGTTCACATGCACAAATTATTGTTTCTTAAGAAAGTTCACATGAACATATTATTGTCTATCAAGAAAGTTCACATGAACATATTATTGTCTGTTAAGAAAGTTCATATGCACAAATTACTGTTAATAAAGTTCACATGCACAAAGTATTTTTTGTTAAGAAAGGTCACATTCAGAAATTATTGTTAAGAAAGTTCATATGCACAAATTATTCTTAATAAAGTTCACATGCACAAAATTATTGTTAAGAAATTTCAACATTATCACCATCAGAACTCATCACTACACACAAAATGTATTAATTTTCTTGGAAAGTGTTCCATCACTAACATATCATATGCTACTTATGCTCATCCATCATCAACATATCACATGTTACTTTAGCTCATACATCACCAACATATCACATGTCACTTTAGCTTATCCATCACCAAGAAATCACATGTTACTTTAGCTCATCCATCACCAACATATCACATGTTGCTTTAGCTCATCCATCACCAACTTTTCACATGTTACTTTAGCTGTTTAACATATCACATGCTCATCCATCACCAACATATCACATGTTACTTTAGCTCATCCATCACCAACATATCACATGTTACTCTAGTTCATCCATCACCAACATATCACATGTTACTTTAGCTCATCCATCACCAACATATCACATGTTACTTTAGCTCATCCATCACCAACATATCACATGTTACTCTAGTTCATCCATCACCAACATATCACATGTTACTCTAGTTCATCCATCACCAACATATCACATGTTACTTTAGCTCATCCATCACCAACATATCACATGTTACTTCTAGCTCATCCATCACCAACATATCACATGTTACTTTAGCTCATCCATCACCAACATATCACATGTTACTTTAGCTGTTTAACATATCACATGCTCATCCGTCACCAACATATCACATGTTTCTTTAGCTCATCCATCACCAAAATATCTCATGTCACTTTAGCTCATCCATCACCGACATATCACATGTTACTTTAGCTCATTCATCTCCCTCTGGCCAAAAAAAAATCAAATATTACCTTTTTCATCTGTCATGCGATATTACACACCGAAAAAGACGCATTCAAGTCTATAATGTCTAGTCTCAAACCAAGTCTTAAGTCACTGCATTCAAGTCTATAATGTCTAGTCTCAAACCAAGTCTTAAGTCACTGCATTCAAATCTATAATGTCTAGTCTCAAACCAAGTCTTAAGTCACTGCATTCAAGTCTATAATGTCTAGTCTCAAACCAAGTCTTAAGTCACTGCATTCAAGTCTATAATGTCTAGTCTCAAACCAAGTCTTAAGTCACTGCATTCAAGTCTGAACTCCGTAAAGCAGTCTCAAGTCAAATCTGAAGTCCATGCAAACAGCTTCAAATAAAGTCTTTAGTTCTTGCAAGCAATCTCAAGTCAAGTCTCAAATCAGTGCAAAGAGCTTCAGGTCAAGTCTCAAATCAGTGCAAGGAGCTTCAAGTCAAGTCTCTAATCAAGTCTCAAGTGAAAACGCAGTGATCCAGGTATGATGTATTATAGCACACACAATATGTTGTTAATTATTAAAGTGAAGACAGTAAAGTAAGATAATGAAAGTGATACTATGCATATTTTAGTCTTAACGTTATCCAGTATTAGTTACTGATATATAACCAAGGCCAGTAGCACTTAACTTTAGTTTCCAAGTTTGGCTTTTGTTAGTTCCTTCTATTTGTAAGCACAGGAACAAGTGTCCTCATCCTGCACCTTGAATGTCGTCACTCCTGCACCTTGAATGTCGTCACTCCTGCACCTTGAATGTCGTCACTCCTACACCTTGAATGTCGTCACTCCTGCACCTTGAATGTCGTCACTCCTACACCTTGAATGTCGTCACTCCTACACCTTGAATGTCGTCACTCCTACATTTTGAATATCGTCACTCCTACATTTTGAATATCGTCACTCCTACATTTTGAATATCGTCACTCCTACACCTTGAATGTCGTCACTCCTACATTTTGAATATCGTCACTCCTACATTTTGAATATCGTCACTCCTACACCTTGAATGTCGTCACTCCTACATTTTGAATATCGTCACTTCTACATTTTGAATATCGTCACTCCTACACCTTGAATGTCGTCTCACAAATCCAAACTTAAACTATAGCTGTAAACTTCAAATTATCTTTCTAGGAGACGCGTGTGATAAGACTGGCAAGGAAGTGCTGTCAGGTACTAGTAATACTTTAGTTTGCTAGCTCTTGTCTCCTTCGCGTTACTTGCTGTCAACATGAGGATGTCTTGACGTGCACAAAACTAAACTGACCGTGGATCCAGATTAGCCACGTCCCACAGCAAATAGGGAGATGACGTCACTGAGCATCAGTTGTCTCACTGGCGCCATGCTGAGGTAAAGGTGTCCACTCGGTTTACTAAACGGTATCGAGTTCGAATCGTTATCTTCATTACTAAGTCGAGTCCCAGTCGAGTCTAATCGCACTCAAGTTCGAATCGTTATCTTCATTAATAAGTCGAGTTCCAGTATAGTCTTTAATCGCACTCAAGTTCGAACCGACCGACTGCAGCCTATAGATCTATATAGTGACACACTATAACAGAACAACTACATTTACTCAGTCAGTCATGCAATTATTACTTTGATAGTAAAGGTATTACATGAGTTGCTTATATTACTTGTAGACTTACCTCACGCTTGTGAGCTTGTCCTGGGCCAGGCTGAGAAAGATCTCCGGGGCAAACAGAGGCTGACCTGAGACCCAGTGATACAGGCCAGACATGACCAGGGCAGACCTCTCCCCGGGGCAGACAGAAGCTCCCACATGTGAAGTATCCAGACAACACAGCACACAAATCAGGCTACAACAAGACTTTCTACTGCTGCTGCTGCTGCTGTTGCTGCTGTTGTTGTTGCTGTTGCAGTTATCAGACGACGACTGATAAGGGAGAAGATAATGATAGCGATGATCCAGCAACCTGTACTGGTCTGTTTGTGTGCTGCCCTAGACATAACTCCTCCCTGGGGAGACTTCTCCACGAGTAAGTTTTCTGTAATCTCCGCGGTAAACAATGGAACCTACTCCCTCAACCAATACAATGGCTGTGATGCCACAACACGCGAGGTGCCGCTTTAGCCACTCAGCGATTGGCGCACTGGCCTAGCACGTGTTGTGAATGACATACCAACGCTAGCTCCCGCTACCGGCGATCTGGCGGATGACACAACGGAGAAACTGGCGGAGGAAACAGATCTGCAAAATATATAAATACCTGCTACAACAGATTTAGAGAGAATGTTGGCCGGAGGTGGGAGGGGGAGAGAGAGAGGGAGAGGGAGAGAGAAATTAGAAGAAACAGAGACAGTAATTAGAACTAACAGGAGTGGAAATAGAAAAAATGGAGAAAGTGAAATTACACACAGAAGTGAAAGTGAAATTAGAGAAAGGGGGAGAGAGAGGGGGGGAGAGAGGGAGAGAGAGACGGAGAGAGAGATGGAGGGCGAGAGAGAGAGGAAAGAGAGGAGAGAGAGAGGGAGAAAGAGAGGGAAAGAGAGAGCGGGAGATAGACGGAGATATTGAGAGGGAGAGAGAGCGACAGAGAGATAGAGAAGGAGAGAAAGGGAGAGAGAGAGGGAGAGAGAAGAAGGGAGAGAGAGAGGGACAGAGAGAGGGTGAGAGAGAGGGAGAGGGAGAGATAGAGAGGGAGGGAGAGAGAGGGTGAGAGAGGGAGGGAAAGAAAGATGGAGAGAGGGAAAAAGAGAGAGAGAGGGGGGAGGTAGAGAAAATAAAATTATAAATAGTTACTTTTCCCATGCAATCGGCGTACACAAAAACATCCATACATACATATATACATATACACATATACACACATACAACATATACTTTCATGACATAGAAAAAACACTTTCTCTTTCTCCTATACAGCATACTTACTCCCCCTCCCCCCACATACACACAATATTGGTCGTTCTCTGCCGTAACAAACTTACCTTTTCCATGTACAGGACAACTTTACTTCCCCCCCCCCCCACACACACACACACGCACGCAGAGAGAATTCCTCTTCTGTTAGAGAAAACCTTACACAAACAAACAAAGTAGCACACTGTTTTTCTGCAGGACAAACTTTCTCACACAGTACAATGACATTTCATTTTTATTTCCGTATATAAAAAAATTACATTGTCATAAACACAACAAACTTACATTTTCATCTATACAACAAACTTACATTCTCACCTAAACTACAACAAACGCACTTTTCATTTAAACAGTAAAAGTACTTTTCACCCATACATCAAACATACATTGTCATTTATACAACAAACTCACTCTTCACTTACTTCTACTACCCCCCCCCCTACTCCCATACACAAAACCGCAACATTAAAACTTACATTTTCTTTCTCACACAACAAAGAAAGTTCACCCAACCCTTCCCTCTCCACACAACAAAGAAAGTTCATCCAACCCTCCACTCTCCACGAAACAAAACGATCCGCCCACATTTCTCTCTCCACACAACACTGAGAGTTCCCCCAACCCTACCCTCTCCACACAACAAAGAAAGTTCCTCAACACTCCCCTCTACACACAGCAAAGAAAGTTCCTGAACACTCCCAATTCCACACACAACAAAGAAAGTTTCCCCTACCCCCCTCTCCACACAACAAAGAAAGTTTCCCTACCCCCTTTCCACACAACAAAGAAAGTTATTCAGTACTCCTCTCTTCACACAACAACGAAGATTCCCCTAACCCCCTCTACACACAACAAAAAAAGTGTCCCTACCCCCTCTTTACACAACAAAGAATGTTTCCCCTATCCACCCTCTCCACACAACAAAGAAAGTTATTCAGTACTCCTCTCTTCACACAACAACGAAGATTCCCCTAACCCCCTCTACACACAACAAAAAAAGTGTCCCTACCCCCTCTCCACACAACAAGGAAAGTTTCCCCTACCCCATCTCCACACAACAAAGAAAGTTTCCCCTACCCACCCTTTCCACAAACAAAGAAAGTTCCTCAACACTCCGATCTCTACACAATAAATAAAGTTCCCCCAACCCTACATTCTCCACACAACTAAGAAAGTTTCACCTAACCCCTTCTCCACAAAACACAGAAAGTTTCCCCTACTTCCATCTCCACACAGCTAAGAAAGTTATCACAACCCTAACCTCTCCACACAAGAATGAAAGTTCATCAACACTCACCTCTCCACACAACAAAGAAAGTTTCCACTACACTCCCCTACACACAACAAAGAAAGTTTCCTTTACACTAAACTCCACACAACAAAGAAAAAGTTTTCACTATCCATCCTCTCCACACAACAAAAAAAGTTCCTCAACACCCCCTCCCACACAACAAAGAAAAATCCCCTAACCCACTCTCCACACAACAAAGAAAATTACTCAACATTCCACTCTCCACACAACAACGAAAGTTCGCCTTGCCCCCTTTCCACAGAACAAAGTTTCCTTACCCCCCTCTCCACACAACAAAGAATGTTTCCCTATCGACCCTCTCTAAATAACAAAGAAAGAGCACCCTACCTACCCCCATCTTCACACAACAAAGAAAGTTTCCGCAACCCAATCTCTCCACACAACAAAGAAAGTTCCTCAATACTTCCCTCTCCACACAACAAAGAAAGTTCCTCAATACTTCCCTCTCCACACAACAAAGAAAGTTCCTCAATACTTCCCTCTCCACACAACAAAGAAAGTTCCTCTACCCCCCTTTCCACATAACAAAGAAAGTTTCCCTACCCCCATCTCCACATGACAAAAAATGTTTCCCCTATCCACTCGCTCCACACAACAGAGAAAGTTTGGTATACCCACCCCCATTTCCACACACCAACGAAAGATTCCCCTACTCCACTATCCACACAACAAAGAACGTTTCCCCTACCCCGTCTCCACATAACAAAGAAAGCTTCTGTAACACATTTCCACACAACAAAGAAAATTTCCAATACCCCGCTCTCCGCAGAACAAAGA
Source organism: Achatina immaculata (assembly GCA_009760885.1). Classification (NCBI taxonomy): domain Eukaryota; kingdom Metazoa; phylum Mollusca; class Gastropoda; order Stylommatophora; family Achatinidae; genus Lissachatina; species Lissachatina immaculata. Next base: position 66,119,207 of record CM019713.1, on the reverse strand, counting down.
AAGTTTCCCCTACACACCCTCTTCACGAAACACAGAAAGTTTCCCCTACACCGTTCTCCACACAACACATAAAGTTTTCCCTATCCACCATCTCCACACAACAAAGAAAGTTTGCCCTCCCCACCCTCCCCACAAAAAAAGAAAGTTTCCCTTAGCTACCTCTCCACACAACAAAGAAAAATTCCCCTACCCCACTCTCCACACAACAAAGAAAGTTTCTCCTTCCCCCATCTCCACACAACAAAGAAAGTTTCCGTCCCCCTTGTCCACACAACACAGAAAATTTTCTCTCCCCACCCCCATTTCCGCACAGCAATGAAAGTTCCCCCAACCCTCCCCTAACTACACAACAGAGACGGTTCCCTCAAACATCCCCACCCCATAACAAAGAAAGTCCCTCAATCCTATCTTCTCCACACAACAAATAAATTTCCACCAACCCTCTCCTCTTTAAGCAGCAAAGAAAGTTCCCAAACACTCCCCTCCCAACACAACAAAGAAAGTTTCCCAAACACTCCATTCCCCACACAACAAAGAAAGTTTCTCAAACACTCCCCTCCCCACACAACAAAGAAAGTTTCCCAAACACTACATTCCCCACACAACAAAGAAAGTTCCTCAAACACTCCCCTCCCCACACAACAAAGAAAGCTCCCCCAACCCTCTAGTCTCTACACGACAAAGAAATTTACCTTAAACCTCCCCTCTCCAGACAACCAAGAAAGTTCCTCCAACCCTCCCATCTCCACATAACAAACTTACCCTTCCCCCAAACAACACAGAAAGTTTCCTTTTCTCCACATATGGTTGGGGAAACAAATAAAGGAGTTAACAAACAAAAGGGCATAGCACAAGACTATAATTAGTGTATAAGTATACAACTATACACGAAGCACTGCAGTAAAGCTGTGATACCGGAATGTATAAAATAGGAACAAGTAGGAGCAGCTTTATTACTTAACGATTACAAAGTTGTGACGTTTCGGCGTGAGCCTTAATCATACAAAAACATACAGGACGAAGAAATAGAGAGAGGAGATAAAGTATAGATTCACATGAAAACTATTTTACATTTTTTTTTGTAAAAAGAGTACTTAGCTGTAAATTGTAAGGTGTGGCTTGTCCGGTGCTGTGTGTCAGGAATGGATTTAGTAGGACGTGGAAACTGTTTAAATAGAGACCTGTGACATGTGGTCGGTGGGTTGTAACTGGGGGGTGGTGGATGGGGAACCGGGGAGGGGAGAGAGAGTGATACAATATTGACCTAGCTAGTAGAAATTGAAACAGATGATTGGGGAAGAGGGGTTGCAAAGTGATGCTGTGAGGAAGTTTGAAAAGTAAGAAGGGGTGGACTTAGTGGAGAGGTACTATAATGATTGAAGAAGATGATGTTACGTGTAACTAAACAGCGAGTTTAACCCATGTGGTTCCAGCGTCCCATAATTTTGAATGCAGTGGTTCTCAAGTGAGAGGCGGCTTGTGTCATCTGAGTGACATTGTTTAATGGGTGTTACCAGAAAATCAGATTTGCCTCTGTGGTTGGGGCCATTGAAATGATTCGGGACTGGTTTCGAAGCATGCTGGGCGATGTCGTACAGATGTTTTTGCATGCGGTCCCCTAATCTGAGGCCAGTCTCACCAATATATGTTATCCTGCATCTTTTGCAAACGATGACATATATCACATTACGAGACTCGCATGTGAATCCCTCATGAAGAGTGAGGATAGTTTTGGGAAAGGTGATTGTTTTCGTTTCCCAGACTACAGGGCAGGTAACGCAGCGGGGGCGGTTACATTTTCTGGTGCCAACATATGTAAGGCTCTGCTTCAAGTGGTTGTGGACGAGGATGTCCTTAAGGTTTGGCTCACTCATCCACCACCCCCAGTTACAACCCACCGACCACATGTCACAGGTCTCTATTTAAACAGTCACCACGTTCTACTAAACCCATTCCTGAGACATACTGCCGGACAAGCCACACCTTACAATTTACAGCTAAGTACTCTTTTAAATTTAAAAAAAAAAAAGTTTTCATGTGAATCTATACTTTATCTCCTCTCTCTATTTCTTCGTCCTGTATGTTTTTGTATGATTAAGGCTCACGCCGAAACGTCACAACTTTGTAATCGTTAAGTAATAAAGCTGCTCCTACTTTTTTCCTATACCACCAGACTGGTTGCCTGAAGTCAAAGGAGGAGCATATTACAAGACTGGTTGCCTCAAGTCAAAGGAGGGCATACCACAAGACTGGTTGCCTCAAGTCAAAGGAGGGGCATATTACAAGACTGGTTGCCTCAAGTCAAAGGAGGGCATACCACAAGACTGGTTGCCTCAAGTCAAAGGAGGGGCATACACTAATGGACAGAGATGAAATAATGACAAGATGGAGTGAATATATTAGAGAACTCTATGATGACAATAGAGGTGAAATAGATATACGAAATAATAATGAAGGGCCTCCCACATTAAAAGAAGAAGTGGAAGAAGCCATCAAACACATGAAGAACAACAAAGCACCAGGACCAGATAAAATCACCAAAGAAGAATTGGAAGCATTAGGAGAGCTTGGCATAGAAATAATTACCAGATTGTTGAATGACATCTATAACAGTAATTGTGTCCCATCAGACCTATTGCAATCAGTTTTCATTGCCCTACCAAAGAAACAAGGTGCAGTTGAATGTGAAGACCATCGAACCATTAGTCTTATGAGCCATGTTACCAAAATCCTGGTTCGTGTTATTATGAGACGAGTCATGGACAAAATAAAACCAGAAATTGCTGAAGAACAGTATGGCTTCGTCGAAGGAAAAGGCACAAGTAATGCCATATATATATATATATATATATATAATATATATATATATATATATAGAGAGAGAGAGAGAGAGAGAACATTGATGGCGAGATCAATAACAGTAAAAACGGACCTATAAGCTTCATAGACTACTGTAAAGCATTTGATAAAGTGAGACACACAGAAATTATAAGAATGCTGGAAGATATCAACATAGATGAGAAAGATCTGAAACTTATCAAAAACATATACTGGCAGCAATCAACAGCAGTGAAGGCTGAGAACCAAATAGGAGCATTCCAAGACATAAAACTGGGAGTGAGACAAGGATGTGTTCTATCTCCTGACCTCTTCTCCTTGTACAGCGAAAACATAATGAGAAATATAGAGAACTTGCCAGAAATATCAGCTGGCAGGTACAACCTTAACAACTTAAGATATGCAGACGACACAGTTCTGATTGCTAAAAGTGAAGGGGAGCTACAGGCTCTTCTGGACATCGTGGTTCGTGAAAGTAAAAATAAAGGTCTCAGCCTGAATAAAAAGAAGACTGAAGTGATGGTCATCTCAAAGAAAAGAATACCACCAAAATATAGCATTACCATCGATGGCACAGAAGTTGACAGATTCAAGTACTTAGGAACGATTATAACAAGTGATGGGAAATGTCACAACGAAATAAAAAGCAGACATGCTCGGGCCAAGTCAGCATTCCAGACAATGAGATACATCTTGTGCAACAGATTCATATCAATGGAAACAAGATTCTGAGTACTTAAATGTTACATCGAGCCAATTTTGTTTTATGGGTGTGAAGCATGGTCTATGGATAAGAGAGTACAGTGAGAAATGGAGGCCATGAAGATGTGGTTCATCAGAAGGATGTTGAAGGTACTGTGAACAGCCAATAAAACCAACGAAGAAGTCTTAAGAGAGGCTGGAATTAAAAGGCAAATTACAACAAAGATCAGAGGCAGACATGCGAGATTTGTAGGACATTTTCTGAGAAGAGGAAAACTGGAACACTGTGGCAACTGGAAAAATAGAAGGAAGAAGAGACAGAGGAAGACAGAGAGAGAAGTTACTGGATGGACTGTCAGTGTGGCTAGGAAGAAAGTCACCGTTGGATCTCATAATCAAGTCTAAAGACAGGGAGTTGTGGAGAGAAATGATCGCCTACGCCGCGCGGCACGGCACTTGATTGATTGACTGACTTCTCCACACACAACAAACTTACCCTTCGACCTTCCTCCAAACAACACAAAAACTTTACTTTTGTCTACACAAAATAAACTTACTCCTCTCAACTGTTCCTTGTAAGAAAAAAAAAATCATACCGCGTCCAACATTTTTGGAGTCGCGGAAACTGAAAAATCTGTAAACAAATAAATCATCACTGCAAGCAACTACATGCCAGAACCTGGGAACTGCAGCAGGTTCATCTTGTTTTTAATGTCTTTACAGTCTGTGGGTATAAATGTAAAGACCCTCATTCGCACACAATATTTTTTGCACATGAGCTGAATATTTTGCACACATAACTCACACCCTTAGAGGGAACAATGCTCCTCTACCTTCTGTGTCCCTTCCTTCCCCGCCCCCACCCTTTCCTTCAACTGTCCACACACACACACATACACACAGAGACAGAGAGACAGAGAGAGAGAGAGAGAGAGAGAAGCTTACTTGTGCCTTCACAGATGAAAGAAAGCATTACATCTGTCCAGGAACAGATCGGTTCCTTGTGTTTTTCTTCTAAAACACTTTCCAGACAATTCCGTCAGAGCACGAGAATGAGACGAAACTGTTTTTGTTATTGTTGTTGTTGTTTTCGTTGTTGATTTGTTGTGGGTGTTTTTGTGATAACAGGAAGAAAATATGAGACACACAATGGTGAAGTGTTTTTGTTGTTGTGAATTGATTTATGTTGCCATCTTTGTGTGATGTTGTATTTTTCTTGCCTTCTTTGCTGTGGTGTTGTATTTTTGTTGATATCTTTATAATGTATTTTTTATATCTTTTGATGTTTTATTTTTGTTGATATCTTTATAATGTTGTAATTTTATATCTTTTTGATGCTGTATTTTTGTTGATATCTTTCTGATGTTGCATTTTTGTTGATATCTTTGTGGTGTTGCATTTTTTAGATATATTTGCTGTGGTGTTGCATTTTTTAGATATATTTGCTGTGGTGTTGCATTTTTTAGATATATTTGCTGTGGTGTTGCATTTTTTAGATATATTTGCTGTGGTGTTGCATTTTTTAGATATATTTGCTGTGGTGTTGCATTTTTTAGATATATTTGCTGTGGTGTTGTATTTTTGGTTATATTCCCAGTGACCTGATTAAATCCACGTTTATAGCACTACCAAAGAAACCAGGTGCAAAGGAATGTGACGACCACCGGACTATCAGCCTCTCATGTCACATAACGAAGCTACTTCTGAGAATAATTATGAGAAGAACAAGGAAAAAGATAAAAATGGAAATAGCAGATGAACAGTTTGGATTTGTTGAAGGAAAGGGAACACACAATGCCATTTATGCTTTACGAACACTAACAGAAAGAGCTTTAGAAGTACAGAAAGATCTCTACTTATGCTTCATTGATTACACCAAGGCATTTGACAAGGTGAAACATAGTGAAATTATTAAAATGCTTGAAGACATCATTATAGACGACAAAGACTTGAGGATTGTAAAACATCTATACCGGAAGTAAGAAGCAGCAGTTCGAGTTGAAAATAGAATTGGAAAATATCAACCTATAAAACAAGGGGTGCGACAAGGATGTGTACTATCTCCAGACCTTTTTTCTCTGTACAGCGAGAATATTCTAAGAACAATCATCACAGAACCAGGCATAAAAATTGGAGGATACAATATTAACAACCTTCGGTATGCTGACGACACAGTACTGATAGCGGAGAACCAACAAGACCTGCAAAATCTCTTGGATAAAGTGGCCAAAGAAAGTGAACAGAAAGGCCTTACTTTGAACATCAAAAAGACAGAGACTATGGTTATATCTAAGAAACAGAATCCGCCAGCATGCAGTATTAAATTAAACGGAACCATTCTGAAGCAGGTGCAGAAATTCAAATACCTTGGAGCAGTAATAACTTCAGATGGGAAATGCAAAACAGAAATTAGGAACAGAATAGGCCAAGCAAAGACTGCATTTCAGAGAGTGAGAAACATATTAGCTAACACATCTTTATCAATGAATGTTAGAAAACGAGTCCTAAAATGCTATATTGAACCTATCTTGTTATATGGAAGTGAATCATGGACAATAGGCAAGTCTGCACAAAAATCGTTGGAAGCAGCAGAAATGTGGTTTATTAGAAGAATGTTGCGAATCCCCTGGACAGCAAAAATAACTAATGAAGAATGTATGAGAAGAGCTGGAGAGACATGCAATGAAAAGATGGGCCATTGAAAATATTATAACAACAGGAAAAATAGAAGGAAGAAGATCAAGAGGAAGACCAAGAGAAATGATACTGGACAGTCTGACGGGATGGTGTGAGAGGAGATCACCAATTGAACTGGTGGTCTGCATGAAGGATCGGGTACTCTGGAGAAGCATAATAGCCAACGCCAGTCGGCACGGCACCTGATGATGATGATGATGATGTTGTATTTTTTAGATATATTTGCTGTGGTGTTGCATTTTTTAGATATATTTGCTGTGGTGTTGCATTTTTTAGATATATTTGCTGCGGTGTTGTATTTTTGTTGCTATATTTACTTCGGTGTGTTGTTTTTTGGTCATCTTGTGACTATTTATTTTATTTTACTAGTGTTATAGTTGTTCATGTATTGTGGCTGTTGATATGTTGTGATTGTTGGTGTGTTGTGATTGTTGGTGTGTTGTGATTGTTGATGCGTTGTGATTGCTGGTGTGTTGTGGTTGCTGTAGTTTGTTTTCTGTAAACAAAATGTTAACAACTCTGGGAAATAAGAACCTCCTGTTAAAAATCATCATCTTGTGCAGCTTGCATGGATGTAAACCTAGCCGGTGCTAGATCGACAATTGAGGACACTTTAGGGAAGGGACAGGACCAAAAACCCAGCTGCAACCCACAATTCCATGACCGATGTACTACCGTACTGGGTGGCCAGTCTCAAAATTCATCTAACAGACAACCCAGAATTTCCCCTCCAAGGATACTGTGTGCCAGTTATACAGCATATTATATACATTCATGCAAATTACATGACATGCAATACAGATTACCAAGCCAAGAAATTAAATCAATATATTTATTATCCACACTACATACCCTTATTAACGTCACACAGACACAGCACGCACAGTACATCAACATGTATCATCATGAGTGAAAACAAGTATGACATCAATATATTGTATAACTCTAAGTATCAACTGAAATCATAAGGACCAAATTTGGCCTGGGCTCTGCTGGCCCTCCTAAACATAAACAAACATTCATTTAAATTGTGCCAACGCACTTATTAACATTGCAGCTACTCGCATCTCCCCATACTACACATAATCTTCATTGTGCTAATGCACTGAATATCACAACATATCTCCCTTGTGCTAACGCACTGAATCATGCATATAATGACATAATGCACAGAACATTATGATTTCACAATACATTGTCAACAGTATGATGTCGGATGGGGATACGTATAGACGAGAATCATAAGCAGAGACGAAACCAACTCAGCCCCGCCATTCTTTCTCTACATTGTCTCCCTTTAGTACGCTTTTCCTCGCTACATATATACGGTCCTTCCATCCCCGGGTTACCTGAACGGCGACGCTCCGACCACGTCGTACAGCAATGAGCTTTGAATGCCTGTTCACACAGAGTAGAATCAGATCAATTTCGTGCGGATAAGCGTAGGCCGTCATCTCTCTCCATCTCGCTCGATCTTCCGTGTTTCAGATCAATTCAATTATCGTTTTTCCACTAAAGCATGCAGTCAGGCCACCTAGGTATGTCTGTCTTCTTCTCTCACACCAAAGCATGCAGTCAGGCCACCTAGGTATGTCTGTCTTCTTCTTCTTCTTCTTCTTCTCACACCAAAGCATGCAGTCAGGCCACCTAGGTATGTCTGTCTTCTTCTCTCACACCAAACCATGTGGTCAGGCCATCTAGATATGTCTGTCTTCTTCTTCTTCTTCTTCTTCTTCTTCTCACACCAAACCATGCAGTCAGGCCATCTAGGTATGTCTGTCTGTCTGTCTGTCTGTCGTCTTCTTCTTCTTCTTCTTCTTCTTCTTCTCCTCACACCAAACCATGCAGTCAGGCCATCTAGGTATGTCTGTCTGTCTGTCTGTCTGTCTGTCTTCTTCTTCTTCTTCTTCTCACACCAAACCATGCGGTCAGGCTATCTAGGTAGGTCTGTCTCCAAGAAACTTTGAATGTTTTTTTCTTATGTATGGCACCAGCTTTGGTATTCTTTAGCTCGCTGTAATACTTCTTCATTGCCTCTCTGACTGTCCATGATGTGCCAAGCAGCCTTCTTAAGAAGCACGTTTCAGTTACCTTTGTTCTGTGTTTATTCATGGTCTATGTAACACAGGTAACACAGGTACTGACTGGGTACATGAAACCCAACTAGAAGATCTTGATTTTGCTGATGACATAACTCTTATAAGTAACAATGTGGATTCCATGCAAGAAAAAACAGATAGCCTGTCTTCACTGGCTAGCAAAATAGGACTTGAAATTAACAATGACAAAACAAAAATAATGAAAATTCCCATTAATCAAAATGGAAAAATACACATAGAAGGGACAGATATTAAAGAAGTTAATCAATTTGCATACCTTGGCAGCTACATAGACCAGGATGGTGACACTAGAAAGGAAGTTAGAATCTGAATTGCAAAAGCAGCATCAATCTTCAAGAATCTTGAGAATATATGGAATTCAAAAGTTATAAGCACAAAAACCAAGTTAAGACTATTCAATTCAAATGTAATATCCACCCTCATTTATGCATGGGAAAGTTGGAAAACAACTAAAGAAATAGAAAAGAAATTAGACTCTTTTGAAAACAAATGCATAAGGAAAATACTCGGCATCAAGTGGAACGAATTCAAGAACAATGCAGAGATAAGACAGATGACTGAACAACAACCAGTCTCATGGGTGATCAGGAAAAGGAGATGGATATATGTTGGTCACTTGATGAAAGAAATGAGCAGAGGATCCCAAAACAAGCTATCAAGTGGAACACAACAGGCCAAAGAAAAAGAGGCAGACCGCGTGAAACTCTGAAGAGGACATTGTTAAGAGTGTCCAAATTAACAGGCATAAAATCCTTTGATGAGGTTGAAAGACTCGCCGAAGACAGGAAAAATTGGCGAACTACTTTACGACCCCTATGTGACGTTTAACGGCACGGGAAGAATATAACATATAAGATAAGATGTTTCACTTGTATAAAGTAGAATAGGCAACATATAGCATCTTAGAACTCTCTTATTTTCAATGACAACTTTTAATAATATGTTCTTCATTTTACCAAACGCTGTCTTTGTCATTGCTATCCTTACTCTGACAGAGCAGAATGGGCTTTTAAAATTATAACAGAAACTATTTTAAAAAGAAAATGTAATCATATTATCGCCCTGTTAATTCATGCTTGACATTCTCTGACCAGGCACCTACACAAACTTCGTGTATGTGTGTGGCGTCCCTGATGTTCCAGATAGTCAGTGGGAGAGTCAGTGGAAGTCAGTGGGAGATTCAGTGTTGAAACTTAAGAAGGTTGTTCAGTTGCTAGTGACTTTTCTCTTTATCAGTGCTTTCGTCTCTAATAGAATTAAATATCGGGAAATCAAAATGGCTCTGGTGACCTCTTGTTTCCAGAGGTCAAGACTAGCGCCATCCTGTAGCGGAGTCCAAGTTCTGTAGATCGATGCTGACGTGGTTTGGGGGTCTCTTGTGTCAGGACCGGCGAACCTTCCAACTAAAGGCCCGGGGGTAGCTACTCCCAGATCGTGACAGCAGCCTATCAACGCTTAACAATCATTTATCTCAGTGAAGTGTTGAATGTTATAACACCAAATTCTCAAATTATTTTGAATATTGTAACACAAAATTCTAAAACTTTTTTTTAATGTTGTAACACAAAATTCTCCACATTTTCTGAATGTTGTAACATAAAAAATGTCCAACTTTCTTGAATATTGTTCCACACAATTATTCATTCTAGTTTCTTGAGTCGAAATTAAAAGGTATAAAGTTTGGGTGTTTTTAACAAAGATTTTTTTATGTTGCACAGAATATACCAAACCACAACCACCACCACCATTAGCACCACAACCACCACCGAAATCACCATCACCACCTCACCATCACCACCTCACCAACACAACCACCATCACCACAATCATCAACCCCACAAATACCATCATCAATACTCCACCATCATCACCAAATCATCACCCCACCATCATCACCAGAAACAAAACAACCACAAACTTTACCAACACCACTCCATCATCAACATCATCACCACCATCACCAGCACAAACACCATCACTAACACAAACACCATCAACATAACCGTGATCACAACAAAGACCACCACAGCCACGACCACAACCACCATCATTACCTCATCATCACAACCAGCATCACTATCCCACAATAACCACCACCAAACCACCATCACCATCACCATAATCAACACAACCATCATCACTAAAACTATCAACATCACAACTACCATCACAACCGCCATCACAACCAACATAACCACCACAAATACAATCAAAGCAACCACTACGAATACCACCATCATCACTAAAAACACATCACCACCATCATCACCACCACAACCACCATCACCACAAACATCAACAATAACATTATCACCAACACTACAAACAACAGAAATATATCACCACCACTAGCAACATCACCACCAACATCATCACTACCATCACTACACCACAACAATATCACCATCACCACCACCAATACGAACAGTAACAAAACCAACGTCATCACCAAAGCCAACATCATTACAAACACCAATAAAAATAATAACACACCACCACCGATAACAATAACACTATGCTACTACAACCATCAAAAACAACAACGTACAACCAACAAAACAAAATTCAACAACCACCAACAATAATATACCACCACCAACAACAACAACATCGCTAAAACAAACAACAACAAGATTAACATCGACACCAAAGTTAACATTAACAGCAACAATGTGATCACCAGTAACATCATCACCGCCATCGCCATAAAAAATTACAACATCATAACAACCACCGCCATCAACAACAATATTATTATCACTAACAAAAACATCGTCACCACCTTCACCAACAATACCAGCATTAACACCACCAACAAGAACAACAACATCATCAACACCATCAAAAACAGCATCATCGCAAACACCAACAACATCACATTAATTACAAACATCATCACTATCACAAACAACAATGTCACCACTACCACCAGAAACAAGAAAAATAACATTACCACAATCAACAACAAAAACATAATCACCACCAACAACAGAAAAACAACAATAACATCACTACCATCAACAACAACAGAAAGACAACATTAATTACCACCAGCAACAACGCAAAACAACATTGTCACCATCAACAAAGACACAATAGCAACACCATCACCACTAACAACACCACAATACCAACATTATAACAACCAACAAAAACACAATAGCAATATAATCACCACAAACAACAGCACAAAAACGACATCATCACCACCATAAACACACAAAAACAACTGCATCACCACCAGCAGAAGCACTACCACCAACAAAAAATTTTTTAAAAATCATCATCATCACCACCAACAACAGAATAACAACATTATCACAACTAAAGAACAACACAGAAACAAAAATCATCACAACCAAAACTAACACGAAAACAACATCAGCAATACCAACAACAGAAAATCAATTTTATCACCGTTAGCAACAACACAAACACAACTTTATTATTACCAACAGCAACACAAATGCGACATCATCACCGCCAACAACAACAAAACAAACAATTTCTTCATTACCATCAACAATACAGAAACAACTTCATCACCACCAACAACATCACATAAATAATGTCTTCGTCACCGGCACCAGTAACACGAAAACAACATAACCACCTCTACCACCACCACCACCAACAACAACAACAACAACAAAAGTACATAATCACCACTAACACCATCACAAAAATTACATAATCACCAACAAGAACAATACAAAAAGTACATAATCAGCCCCAACAACAACACAAAAACAATTTCCTCATCACCAACAACAACGGAAAAATAACATCAACTAAAAACAACACTATAACAACATCATCTACTCAAACAGCAACACAAAAACAAAATCATCACCAACAACAACAAAAAGACCAAAATAACATCACAACTCCGCCAACAATATCACCTAAACAACAACATCATAACCTGCACCAATAACACATAAACAACATCATCATCTCCAAAAACAACACATAAACAACATCATCACATTCACCAAGAGCACAAAAACACCATCATCGTCATCATCATCATCATCATTACCAATATCGTTATGACCACTAAAAACAACACAAAACCAATAGTCTCCATCACCAACAATAACAACATCATTATCATCACCAACAAAAAAACATACAAGAACATCATCACCAATAGCAACAGCAACACTCAGAAACAACAACAAAATCATCACCACTAAAAAGAACAACATCACCATCAGCAAAAACAACAAAATTATCACCATCGGCAACAACAAAACAGAAACAATAACATCACCACCACCAGCAACATCATCATCACAAACAACAGCATAAAGCCAACAACATCATCACCACTACCAACAACATATAACATCAACATCATCACCAACAACACAAAAACAAATCATTATCACCACCACCAAACACACCATCACCACCAACAACACCTAAAAAACATCAACATCATCACCGCCACCAATAACATCGTCATCATCACCAGAAACACCTCAAACATAACAACATCACCAACATCATTCTCACCACCAACAACACCTAAAAAACAACAACATCATCACCATCACGTGACAGTGATAGTGAGAACGTGACAGTGATAGAGAGAACGTGATAGTGATAGAGAGAACGTTATAGTGATAGAGAGAATGTTATTGTGATAGAGAGAGAGAGAACGTTATAGTGATAGAGAGAATGTTATAGTGATAAAGAGAATGTTATTGTGATAGAGAGAGAGAGAACGTTATAGTGATAGAGAGAATGTTATTGTGATAGAGAGAGAGAACGTTATAGTGATAGAGAGAACGTTATAGTGATAGAGAGAATGTTATAGTGATAGAGAGGACGTGATAGTGATAGAGAGATAGAGAACGTTATAGTGATAAAGAGAGTGTTATAATCTGTATTCTTTATTTTTCAAGGGTAAAGAATTGGGCACGCAGGCCCGTCTTACATTCTGCCCTTCATCACTCCATCTTTCATTCTTCCCACACATTTGATTTAGTACAAAAATACAAATTAAATTAGTAAAAACATATCAAAAGAGTGTAAGATTTAACTACTACATTCAAGGTAAAAGAGAAGAAGTAATTAACCTAATAAAATAGCTCTCATGCACACATACACACAGACATATACATAAATAAAAATACATTGTAAATACAGATCTTCTAACATGTTTTTTTTTAAACAAACATTAAAATAATTTCTAACAATATCTAACAAGTTGCTTTTCTAACTATGTCACTGAAGTACTTGATGGTTGACGAGTCATGTGTTGAGAGAGTGCTGGCTATGTTATGGAGGCATATAATTACAAGCAAGTAAATAATGAAACAGGTTTGAGTTAAAGGATGAAGTATTACCAATGGATTTTAAATTGTAGGGGAAGGTGTTCCAGAGCTGTACTGCAGAGTATGCAAGGCTTTTCTTGTACAGATCAATCCTGGGTTTAGGAAGAAGACAGTTTTTTAAACGCTGGCTATGTTTAGTGTTATACGTAAACAGTGACCACAAGTAAGGCGGAGCATTGTGCGACAGAATTCTGTGAAGAAACTTAACTTTGTTAAAAATGGTTCTATTTTTGAGGGGTAGAATTTAGAAAAACGGCAAGGACAATTGTAGGATATTTGAACATCTCGGACAGAGTCCTGCTAGCCCAACTGAAAGGACAACCAATAAACATAAATATTATACAAGTGTATGCTCCAACATCTGAAAGTTCTGAGGAAGATGTACAGATATTTTATAATGACCTAGAGACAGCACTAAAACACACAAAGTCACATGAAGTTACCATAGTCATGGGAGATTTTAATGCCAAAGTTGGTAAAGGAAGAACTTCAGACATCGTTGGTGACTATGGACTGGGGGAGAGGAATGACAGAAGTTATAAATTAATTGAATGGGCAAGAATACATAGCATGGTTGTAGGAAACACCTGGTTTAAACAACATCCTCGAAGACTGGCAACGTGGTGCAGCCCAGACAAAAAGACTTTTAACCAGATAGACTACATATTAATCAACAAACGATTCCGCAATGCATTACTGACAACAAAAACCATGCCAGGCGCTGACTGCAATAGTGACCATGATCCACTCTGTGGAAAAGTTAGAATAAAACTAAAGAAAGCAGGCAGAAAAGTGAGAAACATCAAACTGAATACAGAACTTCTTAAAAATGACCAAGAATTGCGAGAACAATACAAAGTTATTATAACAAATAGATACAATGCAATAGCAAAGATAAATAGTATAGATGAACAATGGGAAATGTTAAGAGATTCTATTCACAAAACTGTTAAGGAGATAATACCACCGAAAAAAGAAGCCCCTAAAAATAAATGGATGACAGACGACATCTTAGGACTGATGGACAAGAGGAGGAGGAGTAAAAACAATGAGGAAAAATATAGCAAGATAAATCAAGAAATAAGACGCAAATGCAGAGAAGCAAAAGAAGTGTGGTTAAATGAGCAGTGCAGACAGATAGAGGACACTCATAATAAAGACAGCAAAAACATGCATAAACGAAATAATGAACTCACAGGCAGGAAAACAAAATATACCACAGGATGCCTGAAATCGAAAGAAGGTAAAATGTTAATGGGAAAAGAAGATATTGTGGACAGGTGGACAGAGTATATCGGTGAGCTATATGGAGGAGAAAGACCAGAATTAACACCAGATACTGAAAACTGTGATGGACCGCCAATACTTGAAGATGAAATCATAGATGCTATCAAACACATGAAGAAAGGAAAAGCGACTGGGCCTGATAATATAACAATAGAAGAAATAGAGGCACTAGAAGAGACAGGAATAAAAATAATAACCAAGTTACTGAATGATATTTACAACAGTGGTTATATTCCCAGTGACCTGATTAAATCCACGTTTATAGCACTACCAAAGAAACTAGGTGCAAAGGAATGTGACGACCACCGGACTATCGGCCTCTCATGTCACATAACGAAGCTACTTCTGAGAATAATTATGAGAAGAACAAGGAAAAAGATAAAAATGGAAATAGCAGATGAACAGTTTGGATTTGTTGAAGGAAAGGGAACACACAATGCCATTTATGCTTTACAAACACTAACAGAAAGAGCTTTAGAAGTACAGAAAGATCTCTACTTATGCTTCATTGATTACACCAAGGCATTTGACAAGGTGAAACATAGTGAAATTATTAAAATGCTTGAAGACATCAATATAGACGGCAAAGACTTGAGGATTGTAAAACATCTATACTTGCAGCAAGAAGCAGCAGTTCGAGTTGAAAATGGAATTGGAAAATACCAACCTATAAAACAAGGGGTGCGACAAGGATGTGTACTATCTCCAGACCTTTTTTCTCTGTACAGTGAGAATATTCTAAGAACAATCATCACAGAACCAGGCATAAAAATTGGAGGATACAATATTAACAACCTTCGGTATGCTGGCAACACAGTACTGATAGCTGAGAACCAACAAGACCTGCAAAATCTCTTGGATAAAGTCGCCAAAGAAAGTGAACAGAAAGGCCTTACTTTGGACATCAAAAAGACAGAGACTATGGTTATATCTAAGAAACAGAACCCAGCAGCATGCAATATTCAATTAAACGGAAGCATTCTAAAGCAGGTGCAGAAATTCAAATACCTTGGAGCAGTAATAACTTCAGATGGGAAATGCAGAACAGAAATTAGGAACAGAATAGGCCAAGCAAAGACTGCATTTCAGAGAATGAGAAACATATTAGCTAACACATCTTTATCAATGAATGTTAGAAAACGAGTCCTAAAATGCTATATTGAACCTATCTTGTTATATGGAAGTGAATCATGGACAATAGGCAGGTCTGCACAAAAATCATTGGAGGCAGCAGAAATGTGGTTTATTAGAAGAATGTTGCGAATCCCCTGGACAGCAAAAATAACTAATGAAGAATGTATGAGAAGAGCTGGAGAGACAAAAAACCTTGTCAGAAAGATAAGAGAGAGACAATGTACTTTCATAGGACATGCAATGAGAAGAGGGGGCATTGAAAATATAACAACAGGAAAAATAGAAGGAAGAAGATCAAGAGGAAGACCAAGAAAAATGATACTGGACAGTCTGACGGGATGGTGTGAGAGGATATCACCAACTGAACTGATGGCCTGCATGAAGGATCGGGTACTCTGGAGAAGCATAATAGCCAACGCCAGTCGGCACGGCACCTGATGATGATGATGATGATGATGAGAATTTTGAGTTGTTTGTGTTGATCTACAGTCTGTACTGGGTGTTTGTCACAAATAAGATGTAATGCTCGCTTGTGAAGTGAGTGGAGCCTTTTTGTGTTTAAGACTGAGCATCCATCCCAGATTGTGGAACAATAATCTAAGTGTGTTTGTATGTGTGATATGTAGTATATTTTTCTTGTGTTTTTGTCGATAAAGTGTTTAATTTTGGCTAATTGGTAAACTTTCTGTGCAATCAAATTTGTTAGGTTATGTACGTGAGAATTCCAAGTTAAATGCTGATCAATGATGAGTCCTAGGGTTTTATGTTCATGAACATTTACTATTGCCTTAGTCCCAGCACAAAGCTGTAGTGAAGTTTTAGTTGCATTTTGCAGTTTCTGTCTTGTAGTGATGAGCATGGATTTTGTTTTGTTGGTGTTTATCAACATACCATATTATAGTGATAGAGAGAACGTTATAGTGATAGAGAGAACTTTAGAAGTACAGAAAGATCTCTACTTATGCTTCATTGATTACACCAAGGCATTTGACAAGGTGAAACATAGTGAAATTATTAAAATGCTTGAAGACATCAATATAGACGGCAAAGACTTGAGGATTGTAAAACATCTATACTTGCAGCAAGAAGCAGCAGTTCGAGTTGAAAATGGAATTGGAAAATACCAACCTATAAAACAAGGGGTGCGACAAGGATGTGTACTATCTCCAGACCTTTTTTCTCTGTACAGTGAGAATATTCTAAGAACAATCATCACAGAACCAGGCATAAAAATTGGAGGATACAATATTAACAACCTTCGGTATGCTGGCAACACAGTACTGATAGCTGAGAACCAACAAGACCTGCAAAATCTCTTGGATAAAGTCGCCAAAGAAAGTGAACAGAAAGGCCTTACTTTGGACATCAAAAAGACAGAGACTATGGTTATATCTAAGAAACAGAACCCAGCAGCATGCAATATTCAATTAAACGGAAGCATTCTAAAGCAGGTGCAGAAATTCAAATACCTTGGAGCAGTAATAACTTCAGATGGGAAATGCAGAACAGAAATTAGGAACAGAATAGGCCAAGCAAAGACTGCATTTCAGAGAATGAGAAACATATTAGCTAACACATCTTTATCAATGAATGTTAGAAAACGAGTCCTAAAATGCTATATTGAACCTATCTTGTTATATGGAAGTGAATCATGGACAATAGGCAGGTCTGCACAAAAATCATTGGAGGCAGCAGAAATGTGGTTTATTAGAAGAATGTTGCGAATCCCCTGGACAGCAAAAATAACTAATGAAGAATGTATGAGAAGAGCTGGAGAGACAAAAAACCTTGTCAGAAAGATAAGAGAGAGACAATGTACTTTCATAGGACATGCAATGAGAAGAGGGGGCATTGAAAATATAACAACAGGAAAAATAGAAGGAAGAAGATCAAGAGGAAGACCAAGAAAAATGATACTGGACAGTCTGACGGGATGGTGTGAGAGGATATCACCAACTGAACTGATGGCCTGCATGAAGGATCGGGTACTCTGGAGAAGCATAATAGCCAACGCCAGTCGGCACGGCACCTGATGATGATGATGATGATGATGAGAATTTTGAGTTGTTTGTGTTGATCTACAGTCTGTACTGGGTGTTTGTCACAAATAAGATGTAATGCTCGCTTGTGAAGTGAGTGGAGCCTTTTTGTGTTTAAGACTGAGCATCCATCCCAGATTGTGGAACAATAATCTAAGTGTGTTTGTATGTGTGATATGTAGTATATTTTTCTTGTGTTTTTGTCGATAAAGTGTTTAATTTTGGCTAATTGGTAAACTTTCTGTGCAATCAAATTTGTTAGGTTATGTACGTGAGAATTCCAAGTTAAATGCTGATCAATGATGAGTCCTAGGGTTTTATGTTCATGAACATTTACTATTGCCTTAGTCCCAGCACAAAGCTGTAGTGAAGTTTTAGTTGCATTTTGCAGTTTCTGTCTTGTAGTGATGAGCATGGATTTTGTTTTGTTGGTGTTTATCAACATACCATATTATAGTGATAGAGAGAACGTTATAGTGATAGAGAGAACGTTATAGAGATAGAGAACGTTATAGTATTAGAGAGAATATTATAGTAATAGAGAGAATGTTATAATGATAGAGAGA
Source organism: Achatina immaculata (assembly GCA_009760885.1). NCBI lineage: Eukaryota > Metazoa > Mollusca > Gastropoda > Stylommatophora > Achatinidae > Lissachatina > Lissachatina immaculata. The sequence goes on along the minus strand of CM019713.1, from coordinate 66,100,479 downwards.
GAGAACGTTATAGTGATAGAGAGAACGTGATAGTGAGAGAGAGAACCTTATAGTGATAGAGAGAGAGAACGTGACAGTGATAGAGAGCGTTATAGTGATATAGAGAACGTTATAGTGATAGTCAGAATGTTATAGTGATAGAGAGAGCGTTATAGTGATAGACAGAATGTTATAGTGATAGTCAGAATGTTATAGAGAGAACGTTATAGTGATAGACAGAATGTTATAGTGATAGAGAGAACGTTATAGTGATAGAGAGAACCTTATAGTGGTAGAGAGAACATTATGGTGATAGAAAGAACCTTATAGTGATAGAGAGAACCTTATAGTGATAGAGAGAACTTTATAGTGAGAGAGAGAGAACGTCATAGTGATAGAGAAAGCGTTATAGTGATAGACAGAATGTTATAGTGATAGAGAGAACGTTATAGTGATAGACAGAATGTTATAGTGATAGTCAGAATGTTATAGTGATAGAGAGAACGTTATAGTGATAGACAGAATGTTATAGTGATAGTCAGAATGTTATAGTGATAGAGAGAACGTTATAGTGATAGACAGAATGTTATAGTGATAGAGAGAACGTTATAGTGATAGAGAGAACGTTATAGTGATAGAGAGAACCTTATAGTGATAGAGAGAACGTTATAGTGATAGAGAGAACGTTATAGTGGTAGAGAGAACATTATGGTGATAGAAAGAACCTTATAGTGATAGAGGGAACCTTATAGTGATAGAGAGAACTTTATAGTGAGAGAGAGAGAACCTCACAGTGATAGAGAAAGCGTTATAGTGGTAGAGAGAATGTTATAGTGATGGAGAGAATGTGATAGTGATAGAAAGAACGTTATAGTGATAGAGAGAGAACGTGATAGTGATAGAGAGAACGTTATAGTGATAGAGAGAACCTTATAGTGATAGAGAGAACGTGATAGTGATAGAGAGAGAACGTGATAGTGATAGAGAGAGAGAACGTGATAGTGATAGAGAGAGAACATGATAGTGATAGAGAGAGAGAACGTGATAGTGATAGAGAGAGAACGTGATAGTGATAGAGAGAGAACGTGATAGTGATAGAGAGAGAAAGTGATAGTGATAGAGAGAGAGAACGTGATAGTGATAGAGAGAGAGAGAACGTGATAGTGATAGAGAGAGAACGTGATAGTGATAGAGAGAGAGAACGTGATAGTAATAGAGAGAGAGAACGTGATAGTGATAGAGAGAGAGAACGTGATAGTGATAGAGAGAGAAAGTGATAGTGATAGAGAGAGAGAGAACGTGATAGTGATAGAGAGAGAGAACGTGATAGTGATAGAGAGAGAACGTGATAGTGATAGAGAGAGAGAACGTGATAGTGATAGAGAGAGAGAACGTGATAGTGATAGTGAGAGAGAGAAAGTGATAGTGATAGAGAGAGAACGTGATAGTGATAGAGAGAGAGAACGTGATAGTGAAAGAGAGAGAGAACGTGATAGTGATAGAGAGAGAACGTGATAGTGATAGAGAGAGAGAAAGTGATAGTGATAGATAGAGAACGTGATAGTGATAGAGAGAGAGAAAGTGATAGTGATAGAGAGATAGAAAGTGATAGTGATAGAGAAAGAACGTGATAGTGATAGAGAGAGAACGTGATAGTGATAGAGAGAGAGAAAGTGATAGTGATAGAGAGAGAGAAAGTGATAGTGATAGAGAGAGAACGTGATAGTGATAGAGAGAGAACGTGATAGTGATAGAGAGAGAGAAAGTGATAGTGATAGAGAGAGAGAAAGTGATAGTGATAGAGAGAGAAAGTGATAGTGATAGAGAGAGAGAACGTGATAGTGATAGAGAGAAAGTGATAGTGACAGAGAGAAAGTGATAGTGATAGATAGAACGTGATAGTAATAGAGAGAGAACGTGATAGTGATAGATAGAACGTGATAGTGATAGAGAGAAAGTGATAGTGATAGATAGAACGTGATAGTGATAGAAAGTGATAGTGATAGATAGAACGTGATAGTGATAGAGAGAAAGTGATAGTGATAGATAGAACGTGATAGTGATAGAGAGAAAGTGATAGTGATAGATAGAACGTGATAGTAATAGAGAGAGAAAGTGATAGTGATAGATAGAACGTGATAGTGATAGAGAGAGAAAGTGATAGTGATAGATAGAACGTGATAGTAATAGAGAGAGAAAGTGATAGTGATAGATAAAATGTGATACTGATAGAGAGAGTGAAAAAGAGAGAGCTTGATAGAGAGTGGTAGTGATAGAGAGTGGTAGTGATAGAGAGTGGTAGTGATAGAGAGTGGTAGTGATAGAGAGTGGTAGTGATAGAGATTGATTGATCTTTATTTCAAAAGGTTTAAGAATTGGACACGCAGGCCCGTCTGACATTCTGCCCTTTATCATACATCTTTCACTCTATTCCAGACATAGACATTGACAGAGAGTGATAGTGAGAGGGACGGAGAGAGAATGAGATAGTAAGAGCTAATATTTTGAAGTGTGATTAAAAACAACAAAATCATCATCATGTAGCTTGCCGGTCTGGCTTTGATGACTGTAATCTCTTCAAGTTTCTAACTGAACTCGAGCGTAATAACTCACTGCGTGTTGTGTATTTTTAACAGAGATAAAAGATAATAAATTTATCCCTTGACGTTTAATTTGCCCTTTCTTGCCTTCATTTGCGTTTCAAAGAGGAACAACTCTTACAAATTTGACAGATAAAGATAAGAGTTCTCTAACGTTATTGTCACTCATTTACTGAAGAGTCTGGAATAATCAAAGACACCTGGATCACGTGACATCCACACCTGGAAGTTCATAAAAGTTTCCAAATTCCAAGGTCACGTGGAAGAGTTCACCCTGTCCTGTACACACATTTTGAAGGGTGTTTGATTTAAGGAGAAGTACAGAAACTATTTTTAGTGACATAAACACCAGTCGTCATGTTGTAAGAGTTTGTTTCTCGCAGAGGTTGTCAGCCAGACAGTCTTACTTTGACACAGAGTAATGAAGGTTGTCAGCCAGACAGTCTTACTTTGACACAGAGTAATGAAGGTTGTCACCACGACAGTCTTACTTTGACACAGAGTAATGAAGGTTGTCACCACGACAGTCTTACTTTGACACAGAATAATGAAGGTTGTCAGCCAGACAGTCTTACTTTGACACAGAATAATGAAGATTGTCACACAGAAGTCTTACTTTTGAATATAATAATGAAGGTTGTCACACAGACGTCTTACCTTTGAATATAATAATGAAGGTTGTCACACAAACAGCCTTACATTTGAATATAATAATGAAGGTTGCCACACAGACAGCCTTACCTTGACACATAATAATGAATGTTGTCACCCGTACAGTCTTACTTTGACAAAGAATAATTTATGTTGTCAGTAAGGCAGCCTTAGCTTTACTCCTGGACACAGAGTTTCGAGAAGAAGTAAGTCCAGTGACATGTGTAGATATGTCTTAGCAAAGTCACTGTATACATTGCTCCATACTTTCAATCTGTATAAATCTTCCTCATGCTTTCAGTCTGTATAAATCTGTTCATGCTTTCAGTCTGTATAAATCTGCTCATGCTTTCAATCTGTATAAATCTGTTCATGCTTTCAATCTGTATAAATCTGTTCATGCTTTCAGTCTTTATAAATCTGCTCATGCTTTCAATCTGTATAAATCTGTTCATGCTTTCAATCTGTATAAATCTGTTCATGCTTTCAGTCTTTATAAATCTGCTCATGCTTTCAGTCTGTATAAATCTGCTCATGCTTTCAATCTGTATAAATCTGCTCATGCTTTCAATCTGTATAAATCTGTTCATGCTTTCAGTCTGTATAAATCTGCTCATGCTTTCAGTCTGTATAAATCTGCTCATGCTTTCAGTTTACGCTATCTCAAGCGTTCGAGAGAGCGCGTGGTGGAGTATTGTGAATGTTTCTTGTGAGAGGTGTGATATAGTGGGTCTGGGAAAGCGGAAAGGAGAGACAGACAGACAGGGAGAGGGAGAGACAGACAGACAGAGACAGAGAGAGGGAGAGAGACAGACAAAGACAGACAGAGAGAGAGGGAGAGAGACAAATAGAGATAGAGGGAGAGACAGACAGACAGAGATACAGAGAGAGAGGGAGAGAGAGACAGATAGAGACAGAGACACAGAAAGAGAGGGGGCGAGAGAGGGAAGAGAGACAGACAGAGACAAAGAGAGAGGGAGAGAGACAAACAGAGACAGAGATAGAGAGGGAGAGAGACAGACAGACAGAGAGTGAGGGAGAGAGACAGACAGAGACAGAGAGAGGGAGAGACAGACAGACAGAGACAGACAGAGACAGAGAGACACAGAGAGAAGGAGAAAGAGACAGAATGAGAGGGAAAAACGAACAAACGAACGAACATACTTTATTTTCAAAGGGTTAAGAATTGGGCACGCAGGCCCGTCTGACATTCTGCCCTTCATCATACAGCTTTCACTCAGTCACAGTCATTCAGCATTTGTTAATGAGCATAATAATCATGAAGACACAATTAAATGATTACATAAATAAATAATAAACGTATATCATGTCTTAATGCAAAGAAAACTAAATTGATGACAACTGACAAAACAAACAAGGCAGCTGAAATATATATATCAATGAGGAAAAATTGGAAGAAGTGGAGAGTTTTGAACATCTTGGATCACTATTAACTAATAATGGATATACAATGAGGGAAATTAAAAGGAGGACATCTATCGCTCTTCAGAAAGTAAAACAAATAAAGAATCTGTGGAGAGGAGCAGTCAGAACTACAAAAATAACATTTTTAAAGGCATACATCTTTCCCATCGCAACATATGCCTGTGAGACCTGGACACTTAACAAAACAGCTGAGAAACACATAAATGCCTTTGAATGTAAATGCTACTGAAGAGTTCTCCAAATGTCATGGACACAAAAAAGAACAAATATATCTAAACTACAAGAGCTTAATATTGAAGAAGGCTGGCTAGTAAAGAGGATTAAAGAGAGAAAACTTAAATATTTTGGACACATTAAACGTCATGATAATTTAGAGAAGACTGTATTGGAAGGATACATAATGGAAAAAAGAAAAAGAGGAAGACCAAAACGAAGATGGCTGCAAGACATCGTTGACGATCTGCAAATGGATGCCGCAGCAGCAGGCCATCTTGCTCACAACCGAGAGGCCTACAGGAGTGCTGTTTGGGAGGCAAAGTTCCGCAAGGGACATGCAAATGAATGAATGATATCATGTCCATACACTCTACACTCTTATTTATGCAACAACACGAAATAAACTTGCATTCTTACATTCATTCAAAACTAACAAATTTATAGAAAAGCATTATTTAAAAAAAACTACAACACTCAAACCATACTACTACTTTAGACTATGCTTAGGGGGGCATATAGTCCATATCAAACAGATGTTGACAAAGTTTAAAGTTATAAGAACGAATATTACTTATAAGTTTTACGTGAGTTGGTAGGGCACTTCAAAGGTGGGCAGCTGAGTAAGAGAAGCTTCTTTTAAACATGTCAAGCCTTGGTTTTGAGAGAGTACAGTTGCGTTGACTGTGTTTTGCGTTGGATTTGAACAACGACCACAGTTAGGGTGGAGCAGACGAATGAAAGAATGAATGAATGAATGAATGAATGAATGAATGAATGGTGTCTATGTCAAGAAAATGTTTAATTTTAGTAAATTGGTAAAGTTTTTGTGCAGTGAGTTTTGTTAGATTGTCTACATGACGGTTCCAGCTGGGGAAGGAGTGAATGAATAATCTTTATTTTTAAAGGGTAAAGAATGGGGCACGCAGGCCGTCTTACATTCTGCCTGGAGAGACAGAGAGAGACAGACAGAGAGATAGAGAGAGATAGAGAGAGAGGGAGGGAGACAGAGAGAGGGGGGAGGGAGGGGTATACAACTGTAATATGAAGGAAAGAAGGGAGGGTGGAAGAGATAAATATGGCTGAGGTGAAGATTTTATATGTGTTCCAATGAGGGAGTTCTGGTATATGTTACAGGTGAGGGGGTTCTGGTACATGTTACAGGTGAGGGGGTTCTGGTATATGTTACAGGTGAGGGGGTTCTGGTATATGTTACAGGTGAGGGGGTTCTGGTATATGTTACAGGTGAGGGGGTTCTGGTATATGTTACAGGTGAGGGGGTTCTGGTACATGTTACAGGTGAGGGGGTTCTGGTATATGTTACAGGTGAAAGGGTTCTGGTATATGTTACAGATGAGGGTGTTCTGGTATATGTTACAGGTGAGGGGTTCTGGTATATGTTACAGATGATTGGGTTTTGGTATTTGTTTCAGATGAGGGGGTTCTGGTGTATGTATATGTGAGTCAGTTCTAGTGTATGTTACAGGTGAGGAGGTTCTAGTATATGTTACAGGTGAGGAGGTTCTGGATTATGTTACAGGTGAGGATGTTCTGGTATATGTTACAAGTGAGGAGGTTCTGATATATGTTACAAGTGAAGGGGTTTTGGTATATGTTACAAGTGAAGGGGTTCTTTTATATGTTCCAAGTGAAGGGGTTTTGGTATATGTTACAATTGAAGGGGTTCTGGTATATGTTACAGGTGAGGGTGTTCTTGTATATGTTACAGGTGAGGAGGTTCTGGTATATATTACAGGTGAGGGTGTTCTGGTATATGTTACAGGTGAGGGTGTTCAGGTATATGTTACAAGTGAGGATGTTCTGGTATCTCTTACAGGTGAGGGTGTTCTGGTATATGTTACAGATTAGGAGGGACTAGAACTTGGTAGAGAGGGAATGTGACTGCTTGTTCTTACAAGTCAGATGGTTAGTTCTTACAAATCAGATTATTAGTTCTTATAAGTCAGATGGTTAGTTCTTACAAATCAGATTATTAGTTCTTATAAGTCAGATGGTTAGTTCTTACAAATCAGATTATTAGTTCTTATAAGTCAGACGGTTAGTTCTTACAAATCAGATTATTAGTTCTTATAAGTCAGATGGTTAGTTCTTACAAATCAGATTATTAGTTCTTATAAGTCAGATGGTTACTTCTTACAAATCAGATTATTAGTTCTTATAAGTCAGATGGTTAGTTCTTACAAATCAGATTATTAGTTCTTACAAGTCAGATGGTTAGTTTTTACAAATCAGATTATTAGTTCTTATAAGTCAGATTGTTACTTCTTACAGATCAGATTATTAGTTCTTATAAGTCAGATGGTTAGTTCTTACAAGTCACAACTAAGTACTCCTTTTTTCTACTTTTTTATATTCATTCTTATCATTCACATGAATTTATATTTTATCTTCTCTCCCCAATTTCTTTGCCAGGTATGTTTTTTGTACGACAATATGTACACCGGTAAGTCACTAGCACGTGATCTTTGGTAAATAAAAGTTACTTAGTTGTAACATTTTGTTACTACAGCTTTACAGCGACGATGTTTTTGTATGTCATATATACATTTAGTCTTTATATCTAGAAGCTATTTATCGCTTATGTCATTTCTTGATGTAGGTAGTTTCTTGTGTTATCTCTTGATGTATGTAGTTTCTTGTGTTATCTCTTGATGTATGTGGTTTCTTGTGCCACTTCCCGATGTAGTTTCTTGTGTCATTTCTTGATGTATGTAGTTTCTTGTGCCACTTCATGATGTATGTAGATTCTTGTGCCACTTCTTGATGTATGTAGTTTCTTGTGTCACTTCTTGATGTATGTAGTTTCTTGTGTCACTTCTTGATGTATGTAGTTTCTTGTGCCACTTCTTCATATATGTAGTTTCTTTATCACTTCTTGATGTATGTAGTTTGTTGTGCCACTTCTTGATGTTTGTAGTTTCTTGTGCCACTTCCTTATGTAGTTTCTTGTGCTACTTCTTGATGTATGTAGTTTCTTGTGCCACTTCCTTATGTATTTAGTTTTTTCTCCGACTTTTTGATGTATGTAGTTTTTGCGCCAATTTTTGATGTATGTAGTTTCTTGTGTCACTTCTTTATGTATGTAGTTTCTTGTGCCACTTCCTTATGTAGTTTTTATGCCACTTCTTGATGTATGTAGTTTCTTGTGTCACTTCCTTATGTAGTTTCTTGTGCCACTTCTTGATGTATGTAGTTTTTTTGTGCATATTCTTGATGTATGTAGTTTCTTGTGTCACTTCCTTATGTAGTTTCTTGTGGCACTTCTTGATGTATGTAGTTTTTTTGTGCATATTCTTGATGTATGTAGTTTCTTGTGTCACTTCCTTATGTAGTTTCTTGTGCCATTTCCTGATGTATGTAGTTTCTTGTGCCATTTCTTGATGTATTTAGTTTCTTGTGCCACTTCTTGATGTATGTAGTTTCTTGTGTCACTTCTTGATGTATGTAGTTTCTTATGCCACTTCTTCATGTATGTAGTTTCTTGTGTCACTTCTTGATGTGTTTAGTTTCTTGTGCCATTTCCTTCCGTATGTAGCTTTTTGTGTCACTTCTTGATGTATGTAGTTTCTTGCGCCACTTCCTTATGTATGTAGGTTCTTGTGCCACTTCTTGATATATGTAGTTTCTTGTGCCACTTCTTGATGTATGTAGATTCTTGTGCCACTTCTTGATGTATTTAGTTTTTTGCGCCACTTCCTTATGTATGTTGTTTCTTGTGTCACTTCCTAAGTAGTTTCTTGTGCCACTTCTTGACATATGTAGTTTCTTGTGTCACTTCCTTATGTTGTTTCTTGTGTCACTTCCTTATGTAGTTTCTTGCGATACTTCCTTATGTATGTTGTTTCTTTTGTCACATTTTGATGTATATAGTTTCTTGTGTCACTTCCCTATTCAGTTTCTTGTGCCACTTCTTGATGTATGTAGTTTCTTGCGCCATTTTCTTATGTATGTTGTTTCTTGTGTCACTTTTTGATGTATACAGTTTCTTGTATCACTTCCTTATGTATTTTCTTGCGTTACTTCCTTATTTATGTTGTTTCTTATGTCACTTCCTTATGTAGTTTGTTGTGTCACTTCTTGATGTATGTAGTTTATTGTGTCACTTCCTTATGTAGTTTGTTATGTCACTTTTTGATGTATGTAGTTTCTTGTGTCACTTCCTTATGTAGTTTCTTGTGTTACTTTTTGATGTATGTAGTTTCTTGTGTCAATTCTTGATATATGTAGTTTCTTATGTCACTTCCTCAAGTAGTTTCTTGTGCCAATTCTTGATGTATGTAGTTTCTTGTGTCACTTCCTTATGTAGTTTCTTGCGCCACTTCCTTATGTATGTTGTTTCTTGTGTCACTTCCTTGTGTAGTTTCTGGTGCCACTTCTTGATGTTTGTAGTTTCTTGTGTCACTTCTTGATGTATGTTGTTTCTTGCGTCACTTCCTTTTGTAGTTTCTTGTGTCAATTCTTGATGTATGTAGTTTCTTGTGTCACTTCTTTAAGTAGTTTATTGTGCCAATTCTTTATGTATGTAGTTTCTTGTGTCACTTCCTTATGTAGTTTCTTGTGTCACTTCCTTATGTAGTTTCTTGCGCCACTTCCTTATGTATGTTTTTTCTTGTGTCACATCCTTTGTAGTTTCTTATGTCACTTCTTGATCTATGTAGTTCCTTTCGCCACTTCCTTGTGTATGTTGTTTCTTGTGTCACTCTTTGATGTATGTAGTTTCTTGTGCCACTTCTTGATGTATGTAGTTCTTGTGCCACTTCTTGATCTATGTAGTTTCTTGTGCCACTTCTTGATGTATGTAGTTTCTTGTGCTACTTCTTGATGTATGTAGTTTCTTGTGCCACTTCTTGATGCATGTAGTTTCTTGTGTCACTTCTTTATGTATGTAGTTTCTTGTGGCACTTCTTGATGTATGTAGTTTATTCTGCTATTTCTTGATGTATGTAGTTTTTTGTGTCACTTCCTTATGTAGTTTCTTGTGCCATTTCATGATGTATATAGTTTCTTATGCCACTTCTTGATGTATGTATTTTCTTGTACCACTTCTTGATGTATATAGTTTCTTGTCCCCTTTTTGATGTATGTTATTTTTTGAGCCACTTCTTGATGTATATAGTTTCTGGTGCCACTTCCTAATGTATATATTTTCTTGTGCCACGTCTTGACGTATGTAGTTTATTGTGCCTCTTCCTTATATATGTAGTTTCTTGTGCCACTTCCTTATGTAGTTTCTTGTGCCACATCTTGATGTATGTAGTTTCTTGTTCCACTTCTTGATGTATGTAGTTTCTTGTACCACTTTCTTATGTATGTAGTTTCTTGTGCCACTTTTTTATGTATGTAGTTTCTTGCGCCACTTCCTTATGTATGTAGTTTCTTGTGCCACTTCTTGATGTGTGTAATTTCTTGTTGTCACTTCTGTGGTAAATAAAAGTTACTTAGTTGTAACATTATGTACTACAGCTTTACAGCGACGACGTTTTTGTATGTCATATATACATTTGATCTTTATATCTAGAAGCCATTTATCGCTTATGTCATTTCTTGATGTAGGTAGTATCTTGTGTTATCTCCTGATGTATGTAGTTTCTTGCGCCACTTTCTGATGGAGTTACTTTTGCCATTTCTTGATGTATGTAGTTTTTTGTGCCACTTCATGATGTATGTAGTTTCTTGTGCTACTTCTTGATGTATGTAGTTTCTTCTGCCACTTCTTGATGTATGTAGTTTCTTCTGCCACTTCTTGATGTATGTAGTTTCTTGTGCCACTTCATGATGTATGTACTTTCTTGTCCCACTTCTTGATGTATGTAGTTTCTTCTGCCACTTCTTGATGTATGTAGTTTCTTGTGCCACTTCTTGATGTATGTATTTTCTTGTACCACTTCTTGATGTGTGTAGTTTCTTCTACCACTTCTTGATGTATGTAGTTTCTTGTGCCACTTTTTGATGTATGTAGTGTCTTGCGCCACTTATTTATGTATGTTGTGTTTTGTGTCACTTTTTGATGTATGTAGTTTCTTGTGCCACTTCTTGGTGTATATATTTTCTTGTGCCACTTCTTGATGTATGTAGTTTATTGTGCCATTTTTTTCTGTATTTTGCTTCTTGTGCCACTTCTTATGTATATATTTTCTTGTGCCACTTCTTGATGTATGTAGTTTCTTGTGCCACTTCCTTATGTATTTAGTTTTTTCTGCGACTTTTTGATGTATGTAGTTTTTACGCCAATTTTTGATGTATGTAGTTTCTTGTGTCACTTCTTTATGTATGTATTTTCTTGTGCTACTTCTTGATGTATGTAGTTTCTTGTGTCACTTCCTTATGTAGCTTCTTCTACCACTTCTTCATGTATGTATTTTCTTGTGTCACTTCTTGATGTATGTAGTTTCTTGTGTCACTTCCTTATGTAGTTAGTTTCTTGTGTCATTTCCTTATGTAGTTTCTTCTGCCATTTCTTGATTTATGTAGTTTCTTCTGCCACTTCCTTATGTAGTTTCTTGTGTCACTTCTTGATGTATGTAATTTCTTGTGTCACTTCCTTATGTAGTTTCTTGATTCACTTATTGATGTATGTAGTTTTTTGTGTTACTGTCTTATATTGTTTCTTGTGTCACTTCTTGATGTATGTAGTTTCTTGTGCCACTTCTTGATGTATGTAGTTTCTTGTGCCACTTCTTGATGTATGTAGTTTCTTGTGCCACTTCTTGATGTATGTAGTTTCTTGTGCAATTTCTTGAAGTATGTAGTTTCTTGTGCCACTTCTTGATGTATGTAGTTTCTTGTGCCACTTCCTTATGTATATAGTATCTTGTGCCACTTCTTGATGTATGTAGTTTCTTGTGCCACTTCTTGGTGTCTGTAGTTTCTTGTGCCACGTCCTTCTGTATGTAGTTTTTTGTACCACTTCTTGAAGTATGTAGTTTCTTGTGCCACTTCTTGGTGTATGTAGTTTCTTGTGCCACTTCCTTATGTATGTAGTTTCTTGTGCCACTTTTTTATTTATGTAGTTTCTTGTTCCACTTCCTTTTGTATGTAGTATGTTGAGTCACTTCTTGATGTATGTAGTTTGTTCTGTCACTTCTTGGTGTATGTAGTTTCTTGTGCCACTTCCTGATGTATGTAGTTCTTGTGCCACTTCTTTATGTATCTAGTTTCTTGTGCCACTTCCTGATGTATGTAGTTCTTGTGCCACTTTTTATGTAGTTTCTTGTCTGTCTTCTTGATGTATGTTGTTTCTTTTGCCACTTCTTGATGGATGTAGTATCTTGTGCCACTACTTAATGTATGTAGGATCTTGTGCCAATTCCTTATCTTTTTTTTGCCACTTCCTTATGTAGTTTCTTGTGCCACTTCCTTATGTATTTAGTTTATTGTGCCACTTCTTTATGTATGTAGTTTCTTGTGCCACTTCTTGATGTATGTAATTTTTTGTGTCAGTTCTCGACGTGTATAGTTTTTTGTGCCAGTTCTTGATGTATGAAGTGTTTTGTGTCAGTTCCTGATGTATGTAGCTTTTGCATGTCACTTCCTGGTGCATGGAATTTTTTGTACAGAGTGTACTCATATGTGCTATTTTGTGGGATGATGGTTGTATTTTATTTGTCCATGTTTGCATATTGTGTACCCATTTTTTGTATATTGTATAACCATGTTTGTATATGATGAACCCATTTTTATACATTGTATAACCATGTTTGTATGTGATGAACCCATTTTTATATATTGTATAACCGTGTTTGTATATGGTGTACCTGGATCTGCAGTTCCTGGCATGTTTGTATGTTGTATGAAAATGTTTGTATATTATTTACATATATTTGTATTTTGTTTACATATGTTTGTATATTAGTTACATTTGTTTGTATATTGTACATGAAATAAATAATCTATACAGTTTAGAACTCAGCTGTTATCTAACTGCGTAGAAACGACGAAAGAGCGAACCAAAATCCGATAAGGAAAGTTCTACGTAGTTTAAAAATATAAAGGGATACTAGCTTGACGACGACAAAGTTTTAGAAAATACAAGTCTTCTACTTCCTTACAACCTCGTCCTGCTTGCTCGAACTTCATGTGTTAATTAACCGGGTGTCAACAAATTTCAGGTGTTAATTAACCGGGTCTCAACAAACTTCAGATGTTAATTAACCAGGTGTCAAAAAACTTCAGGTGTTAATTAACCGGGTGTCAACAAACTTCAGGTGTTAATTAACTAGGTGTCAACATTCTTCAGGTGTTTAATAACCAGGTGTCAAAGTCACGGTCATGCCTGCAATAGATGTACAGTTTCATAGCTTTAAATTCACTCACTAAAGCTAACTCTAATCCAATCAACTAAACCCAACTCTAACCCAACTAACTAAACCTAACTCTAACCCAATACAATAATCCTAACTCTAACCAAACGCACTAAACCTAACTCTAACCCAAACCTCTAACCCCAACTCTAACCACGTCTACTAAACCTAGCTCCAACCCAATCTACTAACCATAACTCTAACCCAATACACTAAACCTAACTCTACCCCAATATACTAAACCTAACTCTAACCCAATACACTAAACCTAACTCTAACCCAATACACCAAACCTAACTCTAACCCAATACACCAAACCTAACTCTAACCCAATACACTAAACCTAACTCTAACCCAATACAATAAACATAACTCTAACCCAATACACTAAACCTAACTCTAACCCAATACACTAAACCTAACTCTAACCCAATACACTAAACCTAACTCTAACCCAATACACTAAACCTAACTCTAACTCAATACACTAAACCTAACTCTAACCCAATACACTAAACCTAACTCTAACCCAATACACTAAACATAACTCTAACCCAATACACTAAACCTAACTTTAACCCAATACACTAAACCTAACTCTAACCCAATACACTAAACATAACTCTAACCCAATACACTAAACCTAACTCTAACCCAATACACTAAACGTAACTCTAACCCAATACACTAAACCTAACTCTAACCCAATACACTAAACGTAACTCTAACCCAACCCACTAAACCTAGCTCTAACCCAGTCCACTAAACTTAATTCTACCCACCCCACTAACCGTAACCCTGCACATAACATTAAACATACCTCCGAGTAATCACGTGTCACATGACTGAGAGTCCCAGGATTAAGTGTCACATGACCGAGAGCCCCAGGATTAAGTGTCACAAGACTGAGATTCCAAAATTAAGTCTTGTGTAACTGAGGGTCCCAAGATTAAGTGTCGTGTGATGGAGAGTCCCAGAATTAAGTGTTGTGTGACTGAGAGTCCCAGAATTAAGTTTCATATGACTGAGAGTCCCAGAATTAAGTGTCGTGTGGCTGAGA